>CM049394.1:4986445-5273945 GCA_026937815.1 Etheostoma perlongum | reverse complement strand
AGAGAATAAAATTAATTGTAGCCATCACGCTGTCCATTGTTGTTTTTAGCGCTCCGCTTAGTTTTGCTCATAACACCGCCTGATGCACAATACAGTGTAAGGAGATCAACTGAGGTGCCACGGGCCAACGTGCTGCCAAACCACTCACTTTCCCTGTCATGGATGGAGCCCCATATGTCACAAGCATGCACACAGGCTTCATATCCAGACCACTGTCTTTTAAAAAAAAAAGCGTAAATTTTCCCAAAGACTATATTGCCAGTTGTGTGTCCTTCTTACGGCAGTAGGCCGAGTAGCTCCTCTCGGAAGCATTTGCCGTCAAAATAGTGGACATATATGCACAACTGAGCAGTATCAGTCTGGACTCATCTACTGCTATAGACATAGTATCAGCTTTCTTCAGGTCTCTTAAAAGCGTTTCATACACATCTGCAGCAAGAATTTCAACTCTACGACTGTTGGAAATATCTGACAGGGGTATGTTTTTTATAGCAGATGCCACGCTTGTTTTAATTTTATCGTCATTTATCACCTCATCCACGACGGCCAGCATACTGTCCTTACGGTTTCAGAGTTTGTGAATGGCCTTTTCTTTTTTGCCAATATCCAGGAAACACAAAGCAATGCTGCGGTAGCTCTCTCTTGGGCTGTGAATGACCGCACCATGGTAGTACTTGTCAGTCCAGCCAGGGTTAAACTGACGGTTTTCAGTGTCAATTTTAAGTTTCACTATTGAGAAAGACATTGTGATAGTAGTCTAATCTAGGCTACTACCTGCACAGCACGCTCTGCATTGTTTGCGTGTTGCTAGTTTGGCAGGACCACGGGCTGGGCCACTCGGCGGTTGCTTCCGTGCTGCATGTGGCCCGCGGGCCGCCAAATGAATAGCCCTGCTTTATTGGCTATTACAACCTTTAAACGCTTGCTATAATTGCGTACTAGCTTTTTGCATGTCTCCACTGGTCATGTTGCCCATTCATCTATAGCAATGAGCTGCAACTCTTTCAGGTTGGAGGGTCTCTTTGCCATCCCCCTGCTCTTTAGCTCCCTCCACAACTTCTCAATGGGATTTAAGTCAGGGCTCTGGCTGTGCCACTGCAAAACGTTAATGTTTGTGTTTGCTAACCCTTTCTTCGCCACTTTTGATGTGTGTTTTGGGTTGTTGTCGTGCTGAAATGTCCACTGGTCCCCAAGGCCAAGTTTCTCTGCAGACTACCTGATGATGATGTTGTTGAGAATTGTTTATGTATTGCTTCTTTTTCATGGTGCCATTTACTGTGATTAGGTTCTCTGGTCCTCTGTCTGAAAAACAACCCCAAAACATTAGGTTCCCACCACCATGTTTGACAGTGGGGATGGCGTTCTTACCGAACATTCACACCGCCACCGACTTGAGCGTCTAAAGTTACCAGAAGTCATTTATTTTCGTGTTTCAGCAGGATGGCCTTGGTGGTGATCTTTCGATTCTTTTTTTTTACCTCTCTCACTATCCTCCTGGCCAGCACAGGTGTCACTTTTGGCTTCCGACCATGTCAATGTCATATTTATTTGTATAGCACATTTCCAAGGCCGAGGCCTACCAAAGTACTTCACAGTAAGAAACAGATACAATAGAAGACACAATAAATAACAAATACTAAGAAAATAGAATAAAACATTCATCAATGCGGCTCCCCTGAGCCAAACGCTATTTCAAATAAATAAGTCTTCAGCAATGATTTAAAAGTGGACAAGCTTCTAGCAGTCCGCACAGCTACAGGCAATGAGTTCCACAGAGTTGGAGCAGCCACTGAAAAGGCTCGATCACCTCTAGATCTCAGCTTCGACCTAGGAACCTCTAGGACCATCAGACTGGCTGAACGGAGGTCTCTGGAGGGCCTATGCAGCCTGACAAGGTCCGTAATGTACTCTGGGGCAAGCCCATTGATACATTTAAAAGCAAATAAAATAACCTTAAAATCAATCCGATACTTTACCGGAAGCCAGTGAAGCAATGAGAGCACTGGAGTAATGTGCTCCCGCTTCTTCCTGCCACTTAAAAGACGAGCTGCTGCATTCTGTACAAGCTGCAGACAATAAAGCTCAGACTTCCCAATGCCTGTATACAAGGAGTTACAGTAATCCAGGCGAGAGGTAATTAAAACATGAATGACTTTTTCTAGGTCAGCCTTTGTCAGATACGGTTTGACTTTAGCTATCAGTCTAAGCTGAAAAAAGCTAGCCTTAACCACAGCACTGACCTGCTTATCTAGTTTAAAAGCATCAACAATCACTCCAAGATTCCTGGCATGGGATCTTAAGTGAGGTGCTAGTTGGCCAAGGGAGCTGGTAAGAACCTGAACCAACTCTGGACGCCCAAACAAGACAACCTCCGTTTTGTTCTCATTAAGTTTTAAAAAGTTTAGATCCATCCAAGTCTTAATATCGCTCACGCAGTTTATCACGGCCTGCAAAGATTCTTTAGCTGGAACCTTTCGTGGTAGATAAACCTGCACATCATCAGCGAAACAGTGGAAGGAGATGCCATGTTTCCTGAAAATAGAACCCAATGGTAGCATATACAGGGAGAATAACAGTGGACCCAAAACTGACCCCTGCGGTACCTCACAGGTCAGAGGGGCCACTGAAGATAAAAACTGTCCCATTTTTACTGAAATTGATATGTCTGTTAAATACGACTCAAACCACTTAAGAACAGTGCCTTTTAAGCCAACACAGTGCTCTAAACGCCACAGAAGAATTTTATGATCAACTGTGTCGAAAGCTGCAGTCAAATCAAGCAGAATTAAAATGGCACAATTGCCAGCATCAAGGTGTACGAATAGATCATTAAAGACTTTTAATAGAGCAGTCTCCGTACTATGACGAGACCTAAAACCTGACTGAAAATGTTCACAAACATCAACTGTTTTCAGAAATTCTTGGATCTGAATTAACACAGATCTTTCTAAAACCTTTGAAATAAAAGGGAGCTTAGAAATGGGTCTAAAATTAGACAAATCATAGGGTCTAAGTTCTTCTTCTTCAGACGAGGCTGAACTATGGCATGTTTAAAGGAAGATGGAACACAGCCAGAACTAAGACACAAATTAATAAATTTCAAAATAAAAGACTCCACTGAACAGAATACCTCCTTAAACAGAGATGATGGAATACTATCTGTTTGACAGTTAGCAGGGCGTAGATGTGCTACTATCTCATTCAATTCAGTTAAAGTGACCGGTTCAAAGCTGGTAAAGACAGCTGTGCTTGCTATAGGAGCTGAATGTCCTCTGAGATTTTTCATAGTGTGGAACGTCTTGTATTTTTTAATAATACTTTGCACTGTAGCCACAGGAACTTAAAAACATTTTAGTGTCTTCAGTGTCCTCAGGAAGAAAAGGCACTGGTGAGCCGTCTTGACCAGGCAGGAGGTGTTGGTTGACCAGGACATGTCCGCCGAGATGTGGATCCCCAGAATTTTGAAACTGGAGACACTCTCAACAGCCATTCCATTGATGTGGATGGAGTCGTGTGTGCCTCTTGACTCTTTTCTGATGTCCACGATGAGCTCCTTCGTTTTGGTGGTGTTGAGGAGCTGGTTATTTTCAGTGCACCATGTGGCCAGGTGCTTGATCTCCTCTCTATAGGCAGTCTCATCGTTGTTGCTGATGAGACCAAGCACCGTAGTGTCATCCGCAAACTTGATGATGGAATTAGATTTGTACACAGGCTTGCAGTCGGAGGTGAAGAGGGAGTAGAGAAATGGGCTTAGGACACAGCCCTGTGGTACACCAGTGTTGAGTGTGATGGACGAGGAGCAGTTGGAGCCCGATCGAACATTCTGGGGTCTGTTGGTCAAAAAGTCCAAAATCCAGTTGCACATGGAGGTGTTGATGCCCAAGTCTCCAAGTTTGGCTATTAACTTAGCCGGGATGACAGTGTTGAATGCTAAGCTGAAGTCAACAAACAGCATTCAGGCATAAGTGTTCTTATTGTCCAGATGTGTGAGCACAGAGTGCAGTGCCATGGAAACTGCATCCTCTGTGCTCCTATTGCTACTGTAGGCAAACTGGTGTGAGTCCAATGTGGATGGTAGTGAGTTTTTTAGGTGTGCCAGGACCAGCCGCTCAAAGCACTTCATTACGATGGGTGTGAGTGCTACAGGGCGGTAGTCGTTAAGGCACTTCGGGCTGGAGTGTTTTGGCACTGGCACAATGGAAGTGCATTTAAAGCATGTTGGTACAGCTGCTTGGGCAAGAGACAGGTTGAAAATGTCTGTAAAAACCCCAGCGAGCTGCTCCGCACATGTCCTGAGTATGCGTCCAGGGATGTTATCTGGTCCAGCAGCCTTGTGCGTGCTGATCCTACTCAGTGCATTGCAGACCTCTGTGGAGGAGAGTGTGATTGGCGGGTGGTCGGCTGAGGATTTGAGCTTGGTGGCAGTTTTTCTGTTGTTTCTTTCAAAGCAAGCATAAAAGTCATTCAGCTCGTTCAGGAAGTTGACATCAGTGGCTGCGGGGGTGGAGTGAGTGGGTTTATAGTCACTGATGGCCTGAATGCCCTGCCACATGCGTCGAGGGTCAGGGTTGGAAAAGTGTCCCTCTATCTTAAGCTTGTAGCAGTGCTTGGCCTCTTTGATGCCCCTTTTCAGATTTGCTCTGGATGTGCTATAGGCTTGTGCATCTCCTGATCTGAAGGCAGTATTGCGTGTCTTCAATAGGAGTCGCACTTTCCTGTTCATCCATGGCTTCTGATTTAAGTATGTGGTAATCTGCTTCTGGGTTGTAACATTGTCAATGGTGGTATTAATATAATCCAGTACAGAGGAGGTGTAGCAGTCAATGTCCGTGTGAGAGCCACTGGTGGCTTGAGAAGCAAACATACTCCAGTCTGTGTGTAGAAACCTTTCTTGAAGTGATAAATCTGCTCCCGCAGGCCACACCTTGATGGTCTTCACTGATGGCTTCACGCGATTGATGAGAGGTGCATATTTGGGGGTGAGCAACAAAGAAAGGTGATCTGACTCGCCCAGGTGGGGGAGGGGTGTCGCGACGTTAGCTCCAGCCATGTTTGTGCAAACATGGTTTAAAGTTTTGTTTCCTCTGGTGTGACAAGAAACATGCTGGTGAAATTTTGGTAGCACTGACTTTAAGTTTGAATGATAAAAATTACCCGCAACAATAAACGCAGCTTCTGGGTGAACCCGGTTGTTTTACTGATGGCTACGTGAAGTTCTTTCATAGCAAACTTGGCATCAGCATCCAGGGGAATATAGGCTGCAGTGATAATAGTGGAAGTGAACTTCCGTGGTAGATAGAACGGTCTACATTTAACCATGAGAAACTCAAGGTTAGCTGAACTATGTCTCCCAACAGTAGTAGAGTTTGTGCACCAAGCTTTGTTAATGTAAATGCACAATCCACCACCTCTGGTCTTACCGGAGCCATCTAGTGTTCTATCCACCCGGAATGTGTGGCGTCCCGCTAGCTCAATAGCATTGTCCGGTATTCTGCTGTTTAACCATGTTTCCGTGAAGATTTGGACATTACAGTTCAAAAGTCTCTTGCTGTATGTAATAATGAGTCGGATCTCCTCCATTTTGTTCAACAGCGACCGTACATTGGCAAGGAAAATGCTGGGTAAAGAGAGCCGGTGTAGCTCTTAGTCCTCCGCGCTTTCCCCGCCTTTGTTTACGATCTCGACGCCGCCTGCGAGCACTTCCGCCCGGCCGGGCAGAGCCTCACAATGTACTTGCGCCGCCATCTTGGTACTTGGCATATTAAGGCATAGCATTGAAGTAAATGCAGTCGGAATAAATTCCTTAAATTCAGCTACAGTATTATTCTAGGTCTAGGCTGTGGTTAAAACAGCGAGTGGGTTTTGAACACAGACAATTAGATCTAAATTAGGGCTAGGGCTCTCCCAGTCGACTTGTCGATTTATTGGTCAATACGTTCTGGCTCGACCAAAATTCTGATTGGTCGATTTTTTTGCGCGTTATTTCATCAGGTGGAAGCATAGACCGTTACGGTCTATGGGTGGAAAGCACTAATTGCTAATGGGGGTGTTTTCAGAGCATCCCTGTTTCACAGGTAACAGTCTGTCTTTGGAACACCCCCCTTGTTTAGCCCAACCCACTGGGGACAGATTGAAGATAGAACTAGAAAGCCTTGTTTTAGTGGTTTGCTGAATATTTATTTAATTGTGAGTGTTTAGTTTACAGTTAGTCCTCCTCAACCATGTTGAAGACATCGCCAGCGTTAGGTTGCCCTGTCTGTTTTGAGTAGGCTATATGAACATATCAGAATTGGCATATTTCATAGTCTAATAATCATTTTTTAACTACCGACGCACCCACCCGCAACTACGGTAGCGTTCCCCAGACCACGCTGGATGTTAAGCACACCCCCCCCCCAAGTAGATTTTTAGTCGAAATTTCATGACTTTAGTCGACCAAGATTTTCTTTGGTTGATTACAGCCTTAGATCTAATAGTCAGATAAATGCATAAGTAATACAATACTAAGCTTCTCGTTGTCAACGTCCACATGAATAGTAAAATTATCTAAAATGTTTACTTTATCTGAGTTAAGGAGTAAACAAATGTGGTCTGATCGATCGGATCTCAATGCATCTTGGGTGAACTGTCCACTTGTGAACGGATCATCCAAGACGCATGTTAATGCCAAGTCTGAACAAGTGTATTGTTATTTTTTGTGCATAGTAATGCTGATTAAGGATGTCTGTATGTGTGTGTCTGCAGGTGGAATTAAGGATGTACAGGTACCAGACAGTGTCCCGGTGGACCTGAAGGCCAAGCTAATTGTCTGCCTCATACACCTGCATGTCTACATACCCCTGGAGGTAAACAGAACTTGCATGATTTTCCTAGTTAAACAGATACATCATTGATGCAATGTAACTTAAGCTAAACAATATAGACTGATAATCAGTTTTAACTTTTTGGAAACTAAAAATGGCTATAAACATCTGTCTCCACCGCTCTGTACCCACCCCCTCACAGGGACTAGTGTCATCGCTGATGGAGCAGAGTCCAGAGGAGATTGGTGACTTGTACCTGGATGTAGGTGAAGCCTACTTGGAGAAGGGCGAGTACATGTCTGCTCTGACTCTGCTATCTGCCCTCGTCATATCCGAGAAGTACAACCTAGCTGTTGTCTGGCTCCGACATGCAGGTGCGACCAACAGATATCAAAAGTTTAATTTATTTAAATCTATCTATAAATCAGGGTATCTCTGTGTACATGTGCAATACAGCACCAACACATGCTCAGTACAGCAGCGGGAATGGGAAGTTAAATGTTGCTACAAGGCTCATTGATTGCGGTTCACCGGCTACCTGTGTCATGCCAAAAACTGATCACCTGCCTAAAACTGATTGCCATATACCCCAAACACAAGTTAGAAGAACGCCCTGGCTCGTGGCCTATCCAGCACGTTGTTTTGTTGCCGGTGGCACGTGTTGCAACAATTGTTTCGTCTATGTGAACAAATGTGTCAAGTAAGGGTATCACGATTATGATTTAAAATCAAAATCGAGTGAAATTAAGTCACAATCTTGAATATCAAAAAATTGAATCGTCAATACGGCCACGCCCCCATGTCATGTCCGGTCGGCTTGTCAAGCGGAAAAAACACGTGTTGAAGTGCTGCAAGTCAGTCAACTTCCTGTAATCTAGCTAAAGACAGTTAAAAGATAGCATGGCAACTGCAGATACTGGAGGCCCTTTGACAGAAATTGAGCCCCTCTTTTTTCAATGAAGTGTGTAAAAGTGTGGAAGTATTTTGGATTTTTAGTGAGTTATGTCGACAAAAAAGCCACAGTTTGAAAGCTCTGCTATGTCCGTGTACTATATTCTGTGTGTTTACCATTGCACATTAGCCTAGCAGCTAGCGGCTATTCTTTCTGCTTTTAGATTTATCCCAACAAAACTGCACAGTTCAATTTCAAAGTTGGGGGCTTCAAACACCAAACTCAGTGTGATGCGAAGCGTCTATCCTCAGGATTGTTGTAAATTTTTCTTTTTACTTTATTGACAAATTGTGAAGTTTCCAATTGACTGAAGATATGTTATTGTTACATTATGTTGTTAATAAATGTTTTAAATTTGACAATGTAATGTGGTACATTGCGAACAAACATCAGTTTATATTACATACAAGTCTAGTCTAAAAATGGCATAGCAACCTGTGCTTTAAAACAACAAAGTAAAAATCGAGAATCAAATCGAATTGTGACCTTAGAATTGAAAATGTAATCGAATTGAGGATTAGGAGAACCTTGACACCCCCTGTTCAGTGAACACTTAGATGCAAGGTTGTGTAATGTGGGAGTTAAAGAAAAAAACACAGCTTAGCACCACCTAGTGGTCCACAATTTTTGGTAAGTGAGGACCATGACCCATTGTACATCTACCCTGTAAATTTAAAGTTGTTGAAGTGGTGAATCCAAATGTGGGTAACATAGGCCACGCCCACTTCGACCAATCGGTACCCCACTGTAGGGTTGGCCTCAGGAGTGGCCCTACATGGTACCCTCCAAATTTCAGTTAAAATCAGATGAGTCATTCATGAGATATAAACTTTTTGTACTTGTAGCGCCCCCTAGCAGCCAGTGTTTGTAACGTGTGTGGGGGACCTTCAGAGGATCACGGCAAACAAGAATCTAAAGTTCCGCATTCATTCATTTTGATCGAGATAAGGCAAATTTAGTGCTTTCATAATTAGCTACACAAATTTGTTTGTTCGTAAATTGCGTAAAATTCTTTTAATAACTTTCTCCAGCCCCTCCCCCTCATTTAGTTGCATGCCACGTGCAAAATTTCACTTGCTCAGAGAAGCTATCGTTACATTAGTAGTAGCATGCTGCTGGTGGTCTTGCCGTGGGATTAACTGTACTAATAAAACTGTTGAAACACAACGGCCACGCTGCTGTAAAAGCTCCCTGAATGTCATTTATCTGGTTGAGTCTGGTTGCTACTCCTCTCCGCGTCAGTCTCTTCCGCTCAATATCTTTAATATAACAGAGCTAGCTAATCGCTAATCAGAGCTAATTGTTGCTAACCAAGCCGTCAGTTCTCCGTGCCTGTATCCGTTAACTGCATGTATGGGCTCAAACCCGAATAAAACCCTTCCTTTTATCAAAAAGGCTGTAAAAGTTTTTAACTACTCAGAGTTGTTTGAATGACAGAAATCCGCTCAAGTTACAACGTGCCAAGTTGATGCTTTCTCTGCGAAGTGAAAAATCGCATGTTCGCATCGCATCACAAGTTAGCAATCAAACACAACAAAGGCTGTCACTTGAATAGGGTTATGATAAGGTGACCAGATTTCTCAGACAAAATCCGGGGACATTTTCAGCTCAGAAGCGTACGTCCAAAACACATCATGTTTTTATTTGTAAAACTTAAAACAGGGACACTAGACCTAGAGCTGTTCTCATTAGGGGCTGAGCCGCCCCCCTCCCCCCTAAAGGTCTGATCCTAGACTCACCCCTGCTGCTACTTCATACTCCACTCAACTACACCTCAGAGGGGAATGTTTCAAGATAAAATGTCCTCATATTTCAAGATAAAAAGTCTTAATATTTCAAGATAAAAAGTCCTACTATTTCAAGATAGAAAGTCCTACTATTTCAAGATAGAAAGTCCTACTATTTCAAGATAGAAAGTCCTACTATTTCAAGATAGAAAGTCTTAATATTTCAAGATAGAAAGTCCTAATATTTCAAAATTAAAAGTCTTAATAATTCAAGATAAAATGTCCCAATATTTCAAGATAAAAAGTCCCAATATTTCATAATGTTGTCATGTTTACTGAACTACATTTATTTGACAGCTTTTGCTTTATTACTTCAGGCTTGTTTCTGCAACAGCTCATTGAGTATCGGATACAATAAAAACTATTGAGGAAAGATTTTCCTTTGACATTGATGCAGTATTAAACGAGATCGCTGCAGTCGGCAGCAGAGAAACAAGCTACAGTGTAAGTCAATAGGACAATTGTCCAGCTTGTATTTACGTTCATAAAAGTGCTCGTTTTGCTACTGACAGGCTCAGATTAATATTCTGATAACATTATGGAAAGGATTTCTAAGGAGGTCGACCTTTCAGTTAAAGATTAAGATCATTTTTTAAAACATAAAAGTCCGCTAAATTGCGTTCGCTAAACCCACCAGACTCCATGTAAATTAAAGCTGCAAGCAGCGATGTACGGGCCCTCGCTGACCTGCGCGAGTCGGGGTTACTGGCGGACGCCCCCCCCTTGCGACCGCGCATTTGCGCGTCACTCATACACTGAAAATCGTCGCCAATGAAAAGTGAACTCCCTGCTGAGTTCAACGATACCTCACACAAGACTCTACGTCATACATGTCATTATCTGTGAAAGGGGGCGTGGCCGCATCATAGGAGGGCGGGTCAAACATCACTAATGAAAAAGGAAGTCTCTGCTGAGTTCTTTGATATCTTACATAAGCCTATACGTCACACAGGTCATTATCTGTGAAAGGGGGCGTGGCCGCATCATAGGGGGGCGGCTCAAACATCACCACTGAAAAAGGAACTCTCTGCTGAGTTCATTGATACGTCTCACAAGCCTATACGTCATACGGGTCATTATCTGTGAAAGGGGGCGTGGCCGCATCATAGGGGGCAGGCCAAACATCACCATTGAAGAAGGAACTCTCTGCTGAGTTCATTGATACCTCACACAAGACTACACCTTAAATGGGTCACTAGTTATGTAAGGGGGCGTGGCTAATGCATAGGGGGCGGGCCAAACCATCACCAGTGAAGAAGGAAGTCTCTGCTGAGTTCATTGACACCTCACACAAAGCTATACCTTAAAAGGTTCAAATGTTATGAAACGGGGCGTGGTCTGAATGCGTGGGCGTGGTCAAATTATAGGGGCCGGCTCAGTATCACATGTAGACCACACATTGTAAGTTTCATGTAAATCGGAGGATGTTTGTCATATAAGGCATATTTCCTGTTGCCAGATGGTGGCGCTATCTCCAAAAGTCCATATTGGCCTGCAGATGTCCTCAGGCCTGGACTCTTGGTGATTGTGGGAAATTTCAAGCAGATACAACAACAGAAACTGTAGTTACAGCCACTTTCTCCTTCATCGCTAAACACTCAAAATGGCCGCCATGCCACGCCCACACCGTATGACGAAAAGTTTTTCTTTTAATAACTTTTCATCGTTAACATCTCAAGATGACACAGTCCAAGTTTGAAGCTGATCGGATGAAATCTCTAGGAGGAGTTCGTTAAAGTATAGCACCTTGTCTTTTAGGCCTACTTCCTGTTGCCACTAGGGGGCGCTATGACTTTGAGCCAATAGCGGCGTGGATCTGTCGTCAGGGGCGGACTCTGATGAATCGTGGAAAGTTTTGAGCCAATCGGACCATGTACGCTCAAGTTACACCCACTTCCTGTTTTGGTGGCGAATCGCACAAAATGGCCGCCTGCCACGGCCACGCCCTATGACGAAAATTTTTTTCTTTTAATAACTTTTCATCGTTAACATGTTAAGATGACACACACCAAGTTTGAAGTTGATCGGATGAAAGCTCTAGGAGGAGTTCGTTAAAGTACGACATGTGGAAATGGCCAAAATCGTACTAATTTCGAACATTCAAAACAAAATGGCGGACTTCCTGTTGGGTTTAGGGGGGGGCTACAATGGAGTTTTATGTCCGCCCTGCCATGCTACAGATGTCTACCAAGTTTCGTGAGTCTACGTTAAACGTGGTGCAGGGGCTGAATTTTCGTAATATTGTAGGGGGCGCTAGCGAGCCATTTTTGTGCGCCTATTCCCGAAACCATTAAAATACGTAAATTTTCACCAGACTTGATGAGACCGCCAAATTTGGTGAGTTTTTGAATATGATAAGTCCTCCAAAAAAGGCAATTCATTTGACGGAAAAAGAAAGAAAGAATAATAATAAAGAAAGAATAATAATTCCTTCAATTCCAATAGGGCCTTCGCCGCTGTCGGCGCTCGGGCCCTAATAATCAGTGATTTTAGCATCGTAAAATACGGCTTCTAAAACAGCTCTGAGCAGCGCTGGCTCTGGCTGTCTTGAGCCTGCGTGTGTGGGGTGTGCGACTATCTGTTGGTCAATGTTTTCTTTCTTCTTCGGTCAGTCACAGTGAAAACCGGGGACAGATCCAGCCGGGGTCAGGTCACCAAAACCGGGGACAGGTCACCAAAACCGGGGACGTCTGGTCACCCTAGGTTATGAGCTAACGTTAGCAGTCAATCATAAATAGCTAAAACGTTTTTGAAATGACTGCTAGCTACAAGTTAGCATCAAACACAACAAAGGCTGTCACTTGAATGGCGTTTTGAGCTAACGTTAGCAATCAAACAACCATATATAGCTAAAATGTTTTTACGTCCTGCTATGCTCTGCTGTGCCATGAACTACTACGACTACTATTTATAGTCATTGTTCCATTATCTTTATTGTGACTGTTATTGCCATTGTTCATCACACCCCCAACCGGCACCGTCAGACACCGCCTACCAAGAGCTTGTGTCTGTCCCAGGTTTCTTCCTAAAAGGAGTTTTTCCTCGCCACTGTCGCACAAATGCTTGCTCTTGGGGGAATTACTAGAATTGTTGGGGCTTTGTATATTAGAGTGTGGTCTAGAGCTACTCCATTTGTAAAGGGTCTCGAGATTACTCATGTTATGGTTTGATATTATAAATAAAATAGAATTTAATTGAACGTAGCCAAATAAAGGAAAAAGCCACAAAAATAATATTATAAATTAAGCTATAACTATAAAGAAAAACAGAGAAAAGGACGGATGCTGTGTCTGAAGATATACACCTCTACCTCTACTAAACCCCTCTGGTAAAGGAAAAGTGTATTTCCAGAATCAAAAAGGCATCAAAAAGGTTCTCCACTCTGTGAAATTTTGCTGCCAAGGTGCAAGACAGGATTTACAGGAAATGAAAACACTGTTGTGTACACACCTTCACCTCTTCTACCATGTAGAGTGTCTAAAGGCGCTGGGCCACATGGAGGCAGCAGCAGAGAGCTACACTAAGGTGGTGGAGATGGCTCCGCAGCACCTGGAGGCTCGGCTCTCCCTGGCCACCCTGCAGCAGCAGCTGGGCCGGCCGGAGTGTGCCCTAAAGGCCCTGGAGTCCATGTACGACAGCGACACACTGGCACAGGACTCATCAGCTGCACAAAAGGCAAGAGCGTGTGTTTTTGTGTGGGTTAATAAGAGTCAAGCATCTTCAGGTATCTTGTTCTTAAGAGGCCATAGGCCATTTCATCAGTTTTACATTATTTCCACGGGTCATGGAATTCCTGGAATATTGATATTTTACGACTGAAAAAATGATTTACAATACCACATTCACAACGTTTTTTCACTCATTTATACGTAGACATACTTATGGAAGCCCATTTTTTGCAAGAAAAAAAGATATAAAAAGATGAAAACTTGGCCATGCTAAAAATAATAAGACTCAATTTGGTTTTACCATTAGTCTTCTTATTGTTGGCATCATAATTTTGACGTATCAGTGTTTTTTGCCTGAACTTTTTTTGAACATGATATTTCTGAATTTCTTAAAATTAAACTCAAAGGTCCACTTGGACTCAATAATAAAGTGATTGTGCTTGTCAAAGGTCAAGCTCACTGTGACCTCATGTCTGTCCCATCCTTCTAAACGTGTTATCCTGAAAAGCATTTCATTTCCCCTTGTGGGATTATTAAAGTATGTCTCTTCTATAAACGCCTTATTAAATTTGGCACAAACCCCCACTATGACTCGAGGATGAACTGATTTGATTTTGGTGGTTGTAGATCAAGGTCCCTGTGACCTCACTAAACACATTTTTGTCCATAAAACCACATCATGAAAACCACTCAAGAATGCATATGCTAATTATAACATGTTATACCCAAAAGGTCAAAGGTCAACTTTATTGTGACATCATATTCTGCAAAAAAATGTTCTGCCATTATTCAACACCATGACTAGATTTTCTAGTTTCTAGATTCTGTTTTTATTTTTTATCATGCATACCTTTTCGGTCATGTTTTGAACAATTAAAACCTGAGTGTATGGATTGTAAAAGAGGGCCTGGATAATTTGTTTGTATGTACAGTGGGTACGGAAAGTATTCAGACCCCTTTAAATTTTTCACTCTTTGTTTCATTGCAGCCTTTTTCCAAAAATCAAAAAAGTTCATTTTATTTCTCAGTAATGTACACTCAGCAACCCATCTTGACAGAAAAAAACAGAAATTTAGAAATTTTTGCATATTTATTAAAAAACAAAAACTGAAATATCACATGGTCATAAGTATTCAGACCCTTTGTTCAGTATTTAGTAGAAGCACCCTTTTGATCTAATACAGCCATGAGTCGTTTTGGGAAAGATGCAACAAGTTTCTCACATCTGGATTTGGGTATCCTCTGCCATTCCTCCTTGCAGATCCTCTCCAGTTCTGTCAGGTTGGATGGTAAACGTTGGTGGACAGTCATTTTCAGGTCTCTCCAGAGATGCTCAATTGGGTTTAAGTCAGGGCTCTGGCTGGGCCATTCAAGAACAGCCACAGAGTTGTTGTGAAGCCACTCCTTCGTTATTTTAGCGGTGTGCTTAGGGTCATTGTCTTGTTGGAAGGTAAACCTTCGGCCCAGTCTGAGGTCCAGAGCACTCTGGAAAAGGTTTTCGTCCAGGATATCCCTGTACTTGGCCGCATTCATCTTTCCCTCGATTGCAACCAGTCGTCCTGTCCCTGCAGCTGAAAAACACCCCAACAGCATGATGCTGCCACCACCATGCTTCACTGTTGAGACTGTATTGGACAGGTGATGAGCAGTGCCTGGTTTTCCCACACATACCGCTTAGAATTAAGGCCAAAAAGTTCTATCTTGGTCTCATCAGACCAGAGGATTTTATTTATCACCATCTTGGAGTCCTTCAGGTGTTTTTTTAGCAAACTCCATGCGGGCTTTCATGTGTCTTGCACTGAGGAGAGGCTTCCTTCGGGCCACTCTGCCATAAAGCCCCGACTGGTGGATTGCTGCAGTGATGGTTGACTTACTACAACTTTCTCCCATCTCCCGACTGCATCTCTGGAGCTTAGCCACAGTGACCATTGGGTTCTTCTTTGCCTCTCTCACCAAGGCTCTTCTCCCCGATAGCTCAGTTTGGCCGGACGGCCAGCTCTAGGAAGGGTTCTGGTCGTCCCAAACGCGTCTTCCATTTGAGGATTATGGAGGCCACTGTGCTCTTAGGAACCTTAAGTGCAGCAGAAATTTTTTGTAACCTTGACCAGATCTGTGCCTTGCCACAATTCTGTCTCTGAGCTCTTCAGGCAGTTCCTTTGACCTCATGATTGTCATTTGCTCTGACATGCACTGTGAGCTGTAAGGTCTTATATAGACAGGTGTGTGGCTTTCCTAATCAAGTCCAATCAGTATAATCAAACACAGCTGGACTCCAATGAAGGTGTAGAACCATCTCAAGGATGATCAGAAGAAATAGACAGCACCTGAGTTACATATGAGGGTCACGGCAAAGGGTCTGAATACATATGACCATGTGATATTTCAGTTTTTGTTTTTTAATAAATATGCAAAAATTTCTAAATTTCTGTTTTTTTCTGTCAAGATGGGTTGCTGAGTGTACATTACTGAGAAATAAAATGAACTTTTTTGATTTTTGGAAAAAGGCTGCAATGAAACAAAGAGTGAAAAATTTAAAGGGGTCTGAATACTTTCCGTACCCACTGTATGTACTAATATCTCTCTATATACTTTGGTTTTAGGAATTAAAGCTTCTGCTGCATCGTTCTACACTGCTAAAGACTCAAGGACAAACACATGACTACCTGGATGCTATGATCACCATGATCTCCATGCTACTTAAGGTAACACACCCACATGCACTGAGAATGATTTAAGTTTTTTTTTAATTGGTCAAAGCCAATGTGGAATCATGTATACAGACAGTCCATTTTTTTATACAAAAAATGTGAAACTTGCTACTAAATACAATGCTACTAAATACTGGCACTGGATTATATGAGATCATATACTGTACGTTGGGTCTTTAGTAAAACATTTGAAAGGTCAATTCCGTTTTATCCGGTGTCCTAGGTGGCCATGCAGCGAGCTAAGGTGTGTGTGCGTTCTGTAACCGTGTCAGGTGAGAACCATCTGAGACTGGGGAAGGCCAAGGACACACTGCCAGAGATTGCTGACCATGAAGCTGCCTATCTGGACAACACTGGTATGTGTGTGAGTGTAGGTGTGGGTGGGGGTTTGGGTGGCATATTTGTTGCTTTTAGTTGTCCTTTGCCAATCACACCTATGTTGATTCATATTACTTTGCTTGCAAACATAACTGACAGTTGTGCTAGCTAGTAGCTGGCTAGCAATGCCCATACTACATAAATTAAGTTTCAAAAACGTCTTGAACGTAGGTCGTTCTGTTATGTTTTATTGGCTATGGGGCCAACATGTTTTTGCCCCACAGCTTATTATTGAAAGCACGTTGTACATGCACACAATGTTTTCATCTGCTCACTTGATTAATAATTGCTGACTGGCCGGCTCCATGCTCAACAAATAAACAATGCTAGAAGTAGCAGACTACAGACTACTAGGTAGATCGCCCATAGGAAGATATTTGGAATGTAATGGACACTACCTTGTTATGTGTAATGAAACTAGCAACAATTCAAGTCAATTATATTTATAGTATAAAATCATAACACAAGTTATCTCAAGACACTTAACAGAGTAGGTCAGACCCAGGGTCTTGGTAGGCGGAGTCTGACGATGCCGCTTGGGGGTGCAAAGAACAGTAGCAATAATAGTCAAAATAAAGTTATTGCAACTATGACTAGAAATAGTAGTTGTAGTAGTTTATGGTGTAGCTGGGCACTGCAGGGCATCACAGGGTGTAGCAGGACGTAGCAGGGCACTGCAGAGCATAGCAGGGTGTAACAGGGCATAGCAGGGCACGGAGCAGGACCATAGCAACAGCTGGAACCATAATTTAGGTGCCACCCTAATCCAAGGAAAACTGTTAGGCGACAGAAAGAATAAGGGCTCCGGGGAATAAGCTCCCCAGAGCTAGGTTAGGAACAAGCATTTCTGGGACATGGATGGAAAGAGAGAGGAGCTCAGTGTGTCAAAGGAAGGAAGTCCCCCGGCGGTCTAAAACTAACAACATAATGAAGAGCTGGTGCAAGGCAGACCTGAGCCAGTTCTATAAAGGTTGTAGATGAGTCTGATGACTATGAAGAGAAGCGGAGAAGAGAAATGATTTCCTTTCATTTGTTTTAAATTCAACAAGCAATTTGTTGTATTTTAGCAGAATACTGAAAGCAAAGAAAAGCAGAACGAGATTAAACAATGTTATCGCTTATTTTCCTCATATCGTGCAGGCCTAATTAAAATTCATACTGATGCTATACTAATGACATAATCTCATCCCTGTGCCCAGGTAAAACCAACGTTCTGTCAAAAGAAGACTGGTGGCAGCTGTTGGTGAGCTGTGTGCTTACACTCTGTGAGGTGCGGCGCTATGAGGAGGCTGAGCTCCTAGTAGAGTCCGCCATGGAGTTCTTCTCCTTCTACGACAACAAGCCCAAGAGGAAGGAGATGGAGTTCTTCGGCCTGTCTGCCACCATCCTTGACCACAACTACTACAAGGCCTACAATTACATTAGGTTGACTTATGCATAGTCTTGTTTTGCCAGACCTTCCTCCACATTGCTGCGGAGGAGGGTCTGGCTAATTCACACAGCATTCTGGGATGGGAGAAAATAGTGCTGTGGTTTATTGGCATTTCTTTAAACCAATCACATTGTCATGGGCGGCGCTAAGCACTGGGAAAAGCCAGGGTGCAGCTGCAAAATTGCGTCTGGATAGAACTTGTTTTGGTGGAACGTGTACGTTTAAAAGTTGTTTTAGTTGTGAGAAACAGAAAACTTAGATTGGACAGATACTCTAGCTAGCTGTTTGGATTTACCCTGCAGAGATCTGAGGAGCAGTTAACCATAGTCTTCAGAAATCGACTAGAGTTTAAAATTCCAACACAAACAAAAGTGAAGGTAACGGACATCCGGCTGAAAAGAGTGAAATCCAGCAGAATTTCCGACAGCAGCGCAACGATCCTGAAGTGGAACGTCGTGGATATAGACTAACTCATATACAGCTCAGTTAGGCAGTGAATCAATTGTTCCTTTGTATTGCTACTTTTTATGTCAGTTGTTGAAAAGTAAGATATAAATTGTCTTCTGTCTGTTTTTCTCTTTCAACAGATTGATGCTGATGGACAAGGTGGATCTGCCTCAGCTTTGGAATATATTTAACCAGGTCTGCTTACGTCCCTGTGTACAAAAATCTATCTTTTTTTTGTAGTGTTAAAGAAAACACCCTCCTATCACGCAATATACCACATTAAATCTGTGACATGAATACCAAATAGTGTTTAACGCTGTTCCTGTGTCTGTTCTTGTAGACGTATACAAATGAGATGTTCTTTTATTTCCCTCAGCTGACAATAACCTCCCAACACCAGCGTCACCATCGGTTCTGTCTACGCCTGCTGTTAAAACATCCTGATAACCACGCCTTGTGTGTCCTGTGTGGACACAACGCCATGGTGTCAGGGAGCTTCAAACATGCTCTGGGTGACAAACATACTTGTTTTGCATGTTTTAGTGAATTAAGTACAAAATGATTTGAAAACACCCCCGTTTCAGCATTTTTCTCATGTTTGGGTTTGCTCATTGTCGTCTTGTTGCTCTGACAACACTGCTTGATATGACATGTTTTTCTGAATTTCAGGCACATTACAATGCCAAAAAAGTTTTTACCATTAGTGATTGATTTCTGAATGAAGTTACTAGTTACTTCACCTTCGTGCTCCCATTAGTTCCTGCCTCATTTTTACTAGTAATTTCGACATTAAGAAATATTTCTCTATAATATTCCATTAGTATTCAAATCAACACGTGTTGTGTCTTTAGGCCAGTATGTTCAGGCCTTCCAGACTCACCCAAATGACCCACTCCACAGCCTCTGTGTGGGTCTCACCTTCTTCCACATGGCATCTCAGAAGTATGTTGCCAAACGACATACACTGGTGCTTCAGGTACAGTGTTTGTTTGACACAGTCCCTCTTTTAGCTTTACAGTTACATACCCTATTCTTTTCTTCTTAAATATAAGTGTGTGTTTTCAGGGTTTCTCCTTTCTTTGGCGGTATGTGGAGCTCCGTGGAGAGTGTCAAGAGAGCATGTACAACCTGGGCAGAGCGCTGCACCAGATGGGCCTCACACATTTGGCCATACACTACTACCAGAAGGCACTTACACTACCTGCTCAGAAACTGGAGGTGTGTATACATACAGTACAGTATCAGCTAACCATTTAGACCATGTTTGGGTGCTCAGGCTGCTCTATCGTAGTGACTCAATTTAGAAAATCTCCATCACTTGTATTCAGGACATTGATGAATGGATCTACAACCAGAATTGTTTTTTTCACCAGTTTTGGTCCACAGACAATTTTCTAGTAGACCTCAATATTGCCGCCTTGTAAGATCGTTTCCTCTTTTTGTCTCTCTCTCTCTCTTTATCCTTTCACCACTGGTCCTCCCTTCAGGGTATCCCTGATGATCAGGTGGATCTGAGGAGGGAGATTGCCTTCAACATCTCTCTCATCTACCAGGCCAGTGGAAACATGGAGATGGCCCGCCAGTTCATCAATTCACACTGCATTGTTTGAAAAGGCACACAAATGACTGAATATCTGTGCCAAGGTTTTTGATTTAGAGAACCCCTGCAAGTACTGTACCTTGTAAAAAAAATTATGAATTAAAAAAACACATAAAAAATGTTATGTTAGATATGTTACAATAGATGTATATATTAATAAATACGGAAATAATAGTATTTTTGTTCAAACATTTTCAGTCAAAGTCTCAGATGTTTATATATTGTTTATATATTTTTTAAATAACAATAACCACGATGTTGCTATGGTCATGTTCTGTTGTGATTATTCTTTTTCTTTTAACTGTAATGTGACAAAAAATGGAGGGACAGACTTTTCCTTTTGTTTTTCAGGGATTAATCCTAACCGTCTGCTTCCATTAGGTTTCTTCTTTCTCTCATGGGTCACTGCACTCGATGTAGGCCAGGCGCGGGACAGGCCCGCTGGTGGAAGGGGGTGGGGCTTTGAGTGGGAGCCCTATTTCCCAGTCACTGAATAATGTTTGTAATATTGTTCAAAAATATAGTATGGAAACTGTTTAAAAGAAACCGTTAGTAAACTACATTTGCCTACTGAATCATAAAACAATCAGAACATTATTTTTAACAGTCTATTTTTCACAGTTTCTAATTTTTTTAAGACCAGTATTATACTGTAATAATCCTATATCCCTGTCTGGATTAAGAGCACATGTAGTACAGTTGATTAATTTGCAATAAACTGAGAAAATACTTTAAAAAGTACCACATTCAATATTCAAATTTGTTTACTCTTGAGATGGAATGTTTTGTTTTTGAGAAAATGTAATCACTTTAAAAAAGTCCTATGCATTTATGATTTTGCTGTATTTACACCCCCTGGTGTAACCAATATTATCTTTTTTTTATATTAATTAATATTAATTATGTATTAATCACATAATAAGTATGCTCTTTTCTAGTTAGTCAATGAGTTTATATTTATCTCATGTTATCTACAGTACATACACGTACTAATATAGTAACTGTAAGTCTGTGTCCTGTCCAAAGTCTCTTCAGATAACAGAAGAGGTTTGTCAACGCGTTACAGGTTCCTCTGCAGAAAGTAGGGGGGGGTCTTATGGGCTCCTTAAAGGTTCAGTAGGTAACTTTTGTTAAATTTTTTTTTTTTTAAATAACCGTCAAATTTGTTAAAACTGTCACTATAGCTTGAGAGTAGCAAAAAAAAACTAGAACTGCAAGCAGTTATGACCGGGGTCCAAGCCTTCTGACCCGAGTCGACATCGGCGAACCAGCGGAGTGCGCGAAAGAGGAACCCAAAGCATAACATGGGGAGGCAAACATCAGGAAATATTGAGAGGCGTGAGCTGCAAGGTTGGCTGTACAATGCCGTTGCAAATATCCCAGACTCCTAGAGGATTTTAGGTTTTATTTTCTATGAAAGCTTGTAAAACATAAACCCTGTTGTCCATAGTCAATCTATGAACATCATTTCTTTTCAGGAAAAACTGGGCTATTAGAATATTTGTGCTGCACTGAGGTCACTTAAATGTTAAAAAGGTTGTAGGACCATAAAGACAAATAAATAAAACTTCAGATGAATCTCACAGTTTAGTGATATCACACACACAGCAATGCCACATGAGCATTTGTGTTGTCTAAAACAGTTAAATGTATTTGTTGTCATCCAGTGCAAAATAAACAGTATAACTCATATAATGGACAAATTATTTACATTTACATAAAGTGTATCAGTCTTCCATGTAACAGTATAGATTAATTGCACAATGAACCCGAAAAACTCTGGGCTCCTAGGCTGGCTACAAAACCTTCTGTAAGGGCTAGGAAGACAACACAAACATCAGCAGAACGGGAACACTGCTAGCTTTTAGCTCCAAAAGACAGTGTGTTTCTACTAGTTATATTATTAAGTCACAAAGTTATGAAACAGAAGTGCCGTTTGGCATCGTATATGACTCAGTCAACCTCAGAAAGGATAAGGGGGTGGCAGTAGCTCAGTCTATGGTGGTGGACTGGTAGCTGGTTAGATGCCAGTTCATCTCCTGGGTACCGCCAAGGTGCTCTTAAGCAAGGCACCGAACCCCTAACTGCTTGGGGTGCCTTTTCCCCCTCACTCTGACATCTCTCCATTTAGTGCATGTATAGGTACTCAGTACCTCAGGTGTGTGTGTAATAACAACAGAGTGCAAATTGTTATTAATAATTAATAAATTGATTAACACATTATTATAATTATTAAAATCTACGTCTGCGTTGATTATAACGCCCCCTAATGGCCTATCTTTACCAAATTTGGTACAAAGCCTCTGGGCGGCATGCCAAACAATCCTCACAGGTTTCGTGTTGGTAGAATTTACTGTAGCAGAGGTATTGCAATTGCAAATTTCCCATTTAAATGCAATGATGATCATCTTCGCCAAATTTGGTACAGAGGCTCATGGAGGGATGTGACTAGCCATGGTAGTCTGACACTGAAGCTTCTATACATGCTTCAAACCATTAACTACAATTCCATTTGAAACACTACTCCGAAGGTTGCTTTGGTACAGGAAAATCACGTGACATGACGTCCGAAGCAGCAGCTGATTGGTTCGCAGCGCCACCGCCACGCGGAGACTGGTCAGGTGTTGCCACTGCAACTGGCACCGCCTCATTTCGAGTCTGAATTGTAGCTCAAAACATTTAAAAAAGTTGCGTTTGGTTTGTAGCAGCCTCTACAGTGACAATCATTAGTTTGTATTGATTTATTTTCATCAATATGGAAGCTACAGTGGAGGTACAGCGGTACATGACTGCTCCACCGCTGGAAAGATCTGACGACCCACTGGTGTACTGGATAAATGTGTCCCCTCACCTTTTTATACATGCTAAACATAAACTTCTCTAAATGTGGAAAGGTTGTGAGCAAAAAAAGAAACGGACTCAGTCTAAATCGTGTGGAAAAAATAATGTTCCTTAATAAAAATTGTTCATATCCCATAAACCCCCTGCCCATAGTTACACAAACACACCCAGCTTCTGCCATATTTTACCAGCACATCCTCTGTTTCCCTAATACCAATACACAAATTCATCAATCTTTATTTTAAAAAGAATGAAATCCCATTGTTAGTATACGTGTGTGTCACAAGTATCTTGTTGGGATTATTTAGATGCAGCCTCTGGCCCATCAGCCGAGGTCGCTGTTACTGAAGCTTTTAGTAATGAACCCATTTTCTAAACAATTCCTCTAAGTGGGTCAGTGCTTCGCCAAAGCTTCATTTGCCCATCACTAGATGTGACACATTGCTCCCAAGTCTTTTGCTGATAACATTTAATTTGGCCGAGATATAATATGATGTGTTTGGTAGCTTGTTAGTAAGAATTGTCTGAAAGCTGATAATGGTGGTACTACACCCCATGACCCAGAAAGACTTTTCACATAGACATTGCATGGTGAAAAAAACTTCTATATTTCAGCGGATCATTTTTTGGGTGGTATGTCAACTTACCACCCAGAACACTTAAAGTGTCCTTGTTTAAAATGTCACGTTTTTAACATTTTAACATTCACTATTAGCCAAATCCAGAGTTATTAAACTAGGCATGATGAACGTGCACAATGGACGTGAGCAAACTAGACTAGAGACTAAGGCCATAAACTCTTAGTAAACGTTTATTGAGGTAATAAATAAAGGAAGAATTAGGCCATTAGGGCTTAGTTTTTGGAGCCAGTGGAGTGTCCCCCTGCAGGAAATTAGATAGAATAAAGGTTTAAGGCACTTCCACATTGGCTTCCCTTTTCAGCTGGAATCATTGGTCTGACAGGGTATGTCTGGCTTGTAGCCAGCAGTGAACCAACTTCGTTAAGTAAGTCCACTTTTACTGTATTGACAGAAGTCTCTCGTTAGCATCTTGTATGGTACGTGCCGCAAATTGATGCATAAGCAACTTGCAACTTAGTGATCTTTTTCATGCATACAGTACTATAGTCCTCCCTTAGTTTTAGGACATCTGGAACTTGAATGAATTCATCTCCTTCCTCCTTAAAAGAGAATTCCGGTCGATTCCAACATGTAGCTGTTGTTTGTAAACTTGGAGTGCTGAGATTGTACCATAGACATAATTATTATTATTATTAAATAATAATCACAGATGTTGAAATGTGAATCCATTTATTACATAGGATATCCTAGAGACAAAGTTACCGTTTTTTTGATCTGCTTTTCTTTTTTGCAGCTTCTTTTGTTTGGATTTGGTGTTGTTGGAGCCCCTTCCATTTTGTCTGAGTCAAAATCACAGATGTTGAAATTGAATCCATTTATTCATAGGATATCCACAAAGTTACCCCCAGTTTGTTGACTCTCTCTCAGACCCCCAAATCTCACAAAGGGTGGGGTCTTGTGCTTATTCCTTATCTTTTAGTTGGGATGTGACTGAGGGTTTATGACCCTCAGAGACTTGCAAAGCAACAGAGCAGTTGGGCCATAAAGGGTGACTGAAACCAGAGACAGGGTGTCTCTAACATCATCAATTCAACTTCTAACACATTTGTAGAGCTGGTTATAACAAAATGTACCAGAACATCTTATATTATAAAACAAAAGTATTGCTAAACAACTTAATGCAACAAACAACAAACTATAAACTTATAACAACAAACTTAATGCATGACCCACATGTCTTCATTATGTTGAAATAATGCTTTTCCCTTTTAGCTTGAATGTATAATGCAAATCACCCACAATGTTTAAGCACATATAAAATTTTAAATTTAACACCCTCTTTTGATCTCACCTTTATTGAGATCACCTTTATGGAAATTATTCAGTGAACACAATGAAATGACAAACATCCCAGCATTAATCATGGCACCCCGAATAAACATATGTTTAACCCATCTGAGAATTAAATGTTTATAGTTGCCCAGATCAATGTTGTCTACATTTTAAATCAGTACTTTGCAATTGAAACAAATCATCTCTTAACACTTTATTGAAAATGTGGGACTATGTTTAACCCATCTGAATTAACATAGTTGCCACCGATCTTGCTTTTATAAGGAAATTTAAAAAATGTTAATTTTATAAGACCCCAAAAATGTAATTTTCCATACCAAATTGCTTATATCTTTGAGGCATGTCTTAACCCTTTATACATGTTTGTTTACATGAACTTTACCTTATTTGTGGAGTAAGAATAAGTAATTCTAAAATATTAGTTTTTCCCAGTATTGTATGTGTGTTTTTAGAATCTGTAAGTGGCAAATCTCCCTCCACGTGTGCGTCTGAAGTACCAGAACCAGGAGGTCTCTCGCTCCCCCTTCTCCTTATCAGTCCATCTTCTGTTCGTCGGTCTGTACCTCAGTGTCTCTGTTTATGGTGTAGCAGGCCTCAGGGTCACATGGTTGACCCCTGCAGAGCCCTCTCACCTCAGCTTCAGCAAGGCCCCAGCCAGAGCATGTGGACCCCACTGCTTGCTCTGCGGTCCAGCACAGCACACTTACAGATGTTGCGATCACTATCAAACGTTTAGCCCTGGTTCACTTTTTCATGTCACTTTGGGCCAGGAGTCGCAGCCAGACCATGAACCTTTATGGTCTCTAGCTGTGCTATGGTCTGAGGTGCTGTGATGGTTGTTGTCATTCTTCTGGTACAGATTGTCACTGGTCCTGCAGCTGGAGGAGCGAGATGGACCGGATTCTGACACAACGAGGCACTGTGTGGCACAAAACAGAACTCCAAAAAGAATTATCTTTTCTTTTATCAATACTCATTTAGTGTATGTCACTCATTATTATAAAACAACATTTTTGTCCCTCTTGCTGGTTTAACTCTATAAAATTTCATACAAACATTCTAAAGAGAAACACTGGTTTTGGAACTTATCTCTTCTAAGCCTCAGTTTATATTACGGGTCATGTTTCTACACAAATCAAAACAAAATTGTAGAGTAGTTTAATATCCTTGATGCTGTGGACAGTGTATTATTGCTACTGTATCCCTCTTTTTGAGTTATGTCTCCTACAGCATACCTATTCATAATTATGTAGTAGTTTTAGCCATTAATACACTGTCTTGCGTTACAAACTTCATCTTGATCTTAAAAGCAACAAAACAAAAAGTCAAAACAGAAAAAGAAAAGAATCACCCAAATAAAATGTTTTCAACATCAACTTAAAAGTTTAAACAGTTTGTCATATAAAAACTCAAAATACAAACAAAATCCACAATTAAGCTTCACTGAAAAGCTCATTTGAGCACCACATCAAATGTACATAGAATGGAATCTCATATCAGCTTGGATTGGTTTCAATCTTATCGCAACCAATAAACTTAAATGAATCATAACAAAAAGAATGTTTCTTTAATTTTCTATTTTTAGGTTGCAACAAAAATCTGTACTAATTAATTTGTAATATGTTATTCATGACCTGTAGTCCTAGTAACAGTAGAATCCACTGGAGCACCTAGTGGTTCAGTCTATCCAGTTTGTTACCTGATATGAGAACATATCTCATTATACTGTGTGATTTATGATCAAAATCTTCACTGAGCTGCAGGTCTACCGCAACCCCTCTTTACTTTATGCACAACTATTTTTTAGCTTATCCTTCTCTATACTTGTGTGTGTTTTCTTGAAAGAACCCACACTTCAGCTGTCCTCTACATCTGGAAAGAAAGAATGATTTCTCTCTTCTTTTATTTCACTTCTTTTTTAAAGAATTCTTAATCTATGACATGAATTCAAAAATGTTTCTACAGTAGGGTCAGTCATATTAATAGAAAGGAATATCATCATTTCACTGTTCCAAGTTTAAAATCCCAATTCCAAACTAATATCTTTGTATTTCTGTTACCAACAAAATTCCCCTAAAATATTGCTCATATTAGAAAAGTATCACAAAAGTACTGCATGTACTTAAGGTATGAAAAGGTACCTTTTTCTTACCTTTCTTCATTTCTTTAAACTGGAAATGATCAAAGCCGTTTTCTATCACCTAAGTGATTTAACCAAGTAACTCTTTCATGCAATTTTTTTTAGATCAGCATTAACTTAAGTTTGGTTCTTTGCTTCACCTACATCTTCCTCACAACAACATCATCATTCTTAGTTTTATCAGATCTCTTTTTTTTTTTTCTTTCTCCAATTTAACCCTTGTGTTACCTTTTGCCCTGGAGAGGCATTTTGGTTAATACTCTTTACTTTTTTACAACTCTCTCTGTGGAAGGGGTCAAACCCTGTGTCCCCCTTCCTTCCCTTCAACTCATGTTAACATAGAATGTTTAAATAAACATTTCTCCATTATTTTCTCTACTGACATTAATAGTACCTTTGAACTTCTGTTGTATAAGATGGATCCCACATTGGATTGACTACTTTTATCTTCTTTGTTTTTTAAACCAAATTTTCCCTTTAAACCAAATTTTCCCTCATTAAATCTAAATCCTTTTTCCTAAAATGTTACACAATTTCCCTCTTTATCCTAGTTGGACTTTTCTCAGCCTCCGTAAATACTACTCGGATCTGACAGGACATATTACTATAATTTTGATCCATCTTCTAATTGCAGACATACAACAATTAAAGCAAGACATACAGACATACATAGAAACATATATCAACTGTACCCAATGTTGTTGCACGCTCTCGCTTCGCGGCAGCGGAGTTGACTGTGAGTGGAGAGGGGCGGAGGGGCATGAGAGCGCGCATTTCTCATCTCCCTCTGAACCCTCTGTTTTGGCGTTGTTCACTGATTTAGTTAGATCATCCTGTAATTTATGCATTCCGTCCCACAGTGGACAGAACCACGGCTTCTCAGTATTTGTTGGGTATTTTTGTACTACAGGATCTAAATTGTCCTGTGCTTGTTTTATGCGCACATCCTGGTCTTTTGGAGTGCTCACGGCCACGTGTTTCAACGTTACCATGGTTACGGTCCTGATTCCAACAGACCTTCCTCCTGCGTCTTAGCCTCCGCCATACTATTCCCTTTTTTTATAATTTTTATTCATTTTTCAGACTACTTTCGTTTCTATTTGTCCAATTAGAAACTACGTTCACGTCACCCGAACGCTACACCTTCATGTATCCCCTGTTTGAAATACACTACCCTTCATCTGATTCATCAGACTACTTTTGTTTCTACGGCCCAATTTAGAAATTACTCTTCATCCTCCAGACGTTACACCTTCATGTATCCCCTGTTTGAAATACACTACCTTTCATCTGATCTATATACACAGACTACCTTCATTTCTATGGCCCAATTTAGAAACTACTCTTCACGTCCCTTTTTTGGGAGACTACACCTTCATGTATTCCCTCTTTGAAATACATTACCTTTTGTCTGGTTAATAAACTACTTATCCCACTACTAGTTTTCCAATTTAGCGGTGCCCTTCATGCTCACTTTATAGAGAAATATCCCGCGCGCAAGGGATATCCTCCTGTAAACACTACATCTTCGTACCTATTTTTTGCAAGTACTACGTTTTTTTAAAAACTTAAAATATATGTTACACATTAAAATTTAAAACTTTTTCACACATCAGCATCTTATCAAATTTGTCAATTTTAGCAACTAGGATACAGGCACGTTCCACATTCAGATTTTGTACATGTCCAATGCTGCAGATTTGAAATTAACAGGTTCTGCTTTACCTTTCCTTAGTGCCCGGGCTGAATGTGGAGACGCATCTCGTCCTAGTTGTTCACTTACTCAAGGATGGGTCCGTGCCTTCCTCGAGCCCCACGTTCGGGCGCCAAATTGTTGGAGCTAAATCCTGCTCCATTCTCAGGGTTCATTCAATTAGTAGTCAAAATCACAGATGTTGAAATGTGAATCCATTTATTACATAGGATATCCTGAGACAAAGTTACCTGGATCAAGCTGTCGCAGCTCTCCCCTTCCTTTGTCTGACTCTTTTTCTCTCAGACCCCCAGTATTATCTCACAAAGGGTGGGGTCTTGTGCTTATTCCTTATCTTTTAGTTGGGATGTGACTGAGGGTTTATGACCCTCAGAGACTTGCAAAGCAACAGAGCAGTTGGGCCATAAAGGGTGACTGAAACCAGAGACAGGGTGTCTCTAACATCATCAATTCAACTTCTAACACATTTGTAGAGCTGGGTTATAACAAAATGTACCAGAACATCTTATATTATAAAACAAAAGTATTGTTAAACAACTTAATGCAACAAACAACAAACTATAAACTTATAACAACAAACTTAATGCATGACCCACATGTCTTCATTTATGTTGAAATAATGCTTTTACCTTTTAGCTTGAATGTATAATGCAAATCACCCACAATGTTTAAGCACATATAAAATTTTAAATTCCAACAGTGTGCTTTTCTTTTTGCATCGTTTGTGTATTTGCAGCGTGTTGTGTGTATTTGCAGCGCGTTTGCTAAATGCTGCGCATACCTTTTGTCATATTAATGAAGTTATTTTCTTAATATGCTTGTGTTTTGTCCATTCGCGTGTGTTTTCTTAGATTGCAGGGCGTTTGCCCCTGTCGGCCACCGTAGGCCTTCCCACCGAACACTGCACCCAGTTCTCCTAATACATTCATGCTACTGACAGCAGTCCAAATTCACAAACAACTGAGTTACGCGTTGGAACCGACAGGAATTCTCCTTTAATGACACGTGGCCACGACGTCCACACGCGTGCCCTCCCAATAATAATAATTTGTGGTCATACCATATATTTCAAACCAATTTTACCACAAGATCTCTAGTTAGTATTGCCCATTTCTCGCCTCAAATGTGTTAAAAAATGTGGTCCACTACCACAAACAAACAAGGCCTAGCTTTAAAAAAATAGTTCCGATCCTAACCAGCAAAACACGGAAATAGGTTGTCAGAAACGGAATGCGATTGGTTTTATTTGTGGATGTATTTTAGGACGTTTTATTTCCTTTAACCATGGGAGCGTACGCAATAAGTGTGTGAAGCAGCGGAAATGGGGAGGCGGATGTGAAGCGGTCCAGCCAAATAAATAAGATATGAACGCGTCTTATGCAACCTTGCAGCATCACGAAGAAATAAACGACGCTGTAGAGAGAAATATATGGCAGCTATGATTTTAAAGCGGGAATAATAATAAACAAACAGTTTCATTTTCACTTTGACCGGAGGCGGTGGTATTACCGAGGGTCAGCGGCGCAGCGCCCGGGATCTGGAGCACCGGAGTCGGCTTGGAAGCCGATGAAGGATCGGCGGTGCCCGGCCCCATGGAGGTCCGTCATCCTCAACTAAGCGACTTCTTCAGTGATTCTTTTGCATGTAGGTGTGGTCGTAAACGACGTTAAATCGCCGTAGCAAAGGTAAGTGATGCCTCCGTTGTATAGCCTGATAGACAGATATTAGTTGTGTAACGTTAGGGGTTGCTATGTGGATCTGGCAGCGTAATGTTGCCATCAAGCCATTAACTGACATTTCCTACACGCAAATGTATTTCATCACATTTTCTTTTCATTCATCAATCTGTAGGTTATTGCTCTGTAAAGGGCTGCCTCCGACTGGGCTGGTATTGTGAGATGATGAAGTCATGCGCTGTGATGTGAGCAACAGTGACAAAGGCCTAGAAACAACAACAAAGCCAAACTAAAATCTAGAGCATCATGTTGTAGTAAAATCTAAGAGGCTTTATGCAAAAAGCGAATAGTCAACCGTGATTAACCTCTCTCTCTCTCTCTTTCTCTCGCACACACACTCGCACACATACACACACACACACACACACACACACACACACACACACACACACACAATCAAATCAGATCAGTGCTCACAATCAAATCAATCACAGAATAACAGTTTATCTAATAGCTTCATGTACTGATTGTAATCCCCATCTTGCAGATGTGTTTATCACTAAAAACGGATAGCCCAATAGGATCCCTTACCTTTGCCAAAACATTTAATTTAGATGTGCAGCATTATCAGTGAATGCTAAAGAAGTAGGCCTATGTGGGTGATGCTGGATAAGATTCATGCAGGAGGAATATCATTTATGTATCATTCAGTAGAATTTTAAGTATAATCTCTTGAACTCCACCACTACTCCGCTACTGCTGCACCTTGGCATTGCACTCGGATACAAGGGAGATTCTCAAGTGTATTAAGCCTATTTTGGTTACTATGCCTATTGACCTGATATTTGATACATCCTTCATTATCAATGCTTGTAAAAAATAATAGATGAAGCTTCCGGGCCAGAAAAGTGAAGCCAATGCGGAAGTGTGTTAAATCTGCATTCTAGTTATTTTCAGGCATGGGGCAACTCCATTGGTTGAAAAAAGTATTTTTCTATAGAAGTTTATAGGAAAATATACCCTACTTCTCACTTAATTTGATACCTTAATAAATATGTATGTAATGAGATAATAGCCCCAATCGATAGCTTTAAGTCTTCTACAGTACAGCATAATGTTCATTTTGTAAATTATGGTCCCATTTATTTTGAAATAGATGATAAAGCATAGGGTGCAAGATGGCACAAACATTATGCTCTTCTCATCTTCATCTCATGTGATCATTCCAATACCAAAAATGACGTTCAAATGTTCCTTCTAAAAGACACATCTTGATCTATTGGAAAATCTATTTTTGCACATTATGTCCATAACAGGGCTAATACAATACAGTACAATGAAATACAACACGTGTTATATTTATTTCAACTTAAACATCTTTTAAAGTGGGCATTTTATGCTTTTATGTATTTTCTGTCATGTCTACAATGTTATGTCGGATTTTAATGTTAAACGTGGCCAAACAAATAATGAGGTAAACATATTTTAGATAAATCCCTGTGAGCTAAAACATTCAGGTTTCCAACTGTTCTGAACGCTCCAGTTTCAACAGTTTTTTCTACTTTCGGCTGATTGTTAAGCAACACTTAGCCCGAACTTCTCCGATTGGTCATCTGCTCCAGGTAGGCAGGACTGTAGTTTTTTTTTATTTTTTAGATACTGCGGTGTTAACATTGTTGTATGTAGGTACATGCTAACGGCAGTAAAATATGTCTTCTTGGCTGCCAGTGTTGTTAAATTCTCCCCAGTTCCGGGTCACATTACTCCTGAAACATTTTGGTTTAAAAGCCTTTAATCTGTGGGTTTTTTACTGTATAAAGTGCTGCTATACTTTATTAGTGTTCACTGGTAACTATAGTAGCTACATGCTAACGGCAATAAATGATGTCATCTTGGCTGCCAATGTTAAATGCTCCCCAATATCCGGTTGCATTGCGGCTGAAACATGTCTGGTTGGGTAGTACTTGGTTCATTAGCCTTGCGATTATTGACGGTATAAAGTGCTGCTTCGTTCCGCTACAATCTAACATTAGCATACTGGTAACTCTTAAGAAGCAGCATGCTAATGCCAGATAGCTGTCATTTTGGTGGCCAATACTGGTCAATTTCGGGTCACATTACTGCTGGGACATGTCCGGTTCTGTAGTTTTTGGTTTAGAATCCTTTATTTATGATTTTTGACGGTACAAAGTCCTGCTATATACTCTGTTGCAGTAGCTCCAGTGGCTACTAGTGAAACAAAACTGGAGCACAGCGGAGATTCCAGGAAACATGCTGGCCAATCAAAGCAGGCTTTTTTTTTCAGGAGGGGGGGTGCTCCAGCAGCGTTTCATACAGCGGGTGAATATAGGTGCAGCCATGGGCAGTCCGAGAAATAAAATGTTGTTGTTTTTTTAACATTAAAGCATATAAACAGGTTCTAATGGATTTACAAAAAAAAAGTATGAACCTGAAAATGATATATAATAGTTCCCCTTTAAAAGATCTACATACCTACACATTACATTAAAAAAACTAATAAAATAATGTCTTATATTATGAAACATAATTTAAAGTCCGTAGAGCTCTCCTCCTCTCTCCCTCTGCACCATAGTTGGTGCTAGACTGAGAACTGAGCCCCCTAGCAAGCAAGCTATATATATAGACAGGCCAGCTGGTTGGCCACTAAATTACTAAAATCTAACAACTTGTGCTATGATAAGAGTGTATGAATGTTTCATTCATACACTCTTATCATAGCATAAGAACGCACATCACCAGATGAATAACTTTGTTTGGCTTATTTTCTGTTACTAGTTTAGCAGGAAAGCTTAGTGTTTGGACATAGCAAGCTAGCTAAGTATCCAGCCAGCCACAGCAGGTTGCTCGATCCAGGAGACCAGTTTTTATGCTATATAAGAAATGATTGACACCAGTGCATCAGCATGTTATGAAATGTCATGAAGTTGTCATTATACTATTCGCAGGGCTGTCTGCTCCATGAACTCAAGCGAACAGTCATCTGCTTTTGCTCCCCTTTTTGCTCCTCTTAGCCCATGACTACAATTTTATTGTTTCTATTTTGGCACAATGTTTAGTAATGACATGATGGATTGTTTATTAGCTATGTTTGATATCTGTAAAGTTGAATGGACTCACAGTAGTAAAACAGATTTTATTCTGATCCTATTGCTAAAAAGGAACAACACGCTGTATTCGCCTGGGTAAAAAAAAAATCTCCTTTCTGATTTGTTGCATGTATTCAAGCAATGGTTTGTTTATCCCGTTTCCCTTTTTTAATTATGATTGATAACCACCGCCTGGTAGAGCAGTCGTACCAATTGGAAGGTCGGTGGTTTGATCCTAAGGTAACTAAGTAGGCTAAAATAAAACCTTTGTGAGTAAAAAGTCAATACTTATCAATGCACTCACCTGTATAGACAAGCATAAACATGTAGAAAGTGATATTTCAATCTGCTCTGTCTGCTCAGTCCACTCATCCACAAACACTGCTCTACACTGCAAAGAATTTTTACAAACAAGCTATAACAAAAGCTGTCGGTTTGTAGCCTAACTGTTAATCTTAGTTTGCCGGGAATCTTGAAATCTTATAAACTGCTGGCTAAATGAACCATCCTCTATGGAGCGGTAAATCTATGGATTCATTAAAAGACCCCCAAAAAATACATGTGGCTACTTAATATGCACGTGAATGACGCCGTGTTATGTTCACCTTCTTTATTCTTGATGATGATGATGATGATGATGATGATGCTGGTTGTATTATTTTACAACAGCATGGTTTCATTGTAAATGAGGCATGCATGACGAATGCATAGCCTGCTTATCAGTCCATTCATCATTAAACTGGGCGTCGCTTCACTTCAGCCTCTTTGACGGTGACAACTTTCTGCAAGCATTTTCCACCAATCAGGGCGCTGCATACCACAACCATGTTTCAGTAATAACAGACTTTAACCATCAGTCCTCAGTGAACTGCCTCCTAGTCTGAGATCTTTTTCTAGTTAAAGAGGCAGTTATCATTACTGAGTTTCCATGTTTTTTAGGAATTTGCTCACACAGGACATGTAAAAAGAGCATTAATTCAGAAAGAGAGTGAAAATTTCAAACAAGAATAGGCATATTAGGTATAAATTAATTTTATTTTCTTTATTTGAAAGTCCGGCTCCCAGAGTGTATGCTTAGACAAATTGGCCCTTGGAAAAATGTAGTTGACAACCCCTACACTACAGTGACAAATGATCAGCATCTAGGCTGCCTACCAAGCATAAAACAAAATGTTTTGTGGCATTGCTAATTTTTGTCTCGCACTAGCCACCGTAGGACAACATATGTAGGATATTGGCTAGATTAATACATCTAATTAGCTCATACGGCTACTTAGGTGTATAGAAGCTAGCTGCTAGTCTGGGCTGTGAACATTAGTCCAATGTATCAGCAGTGTGAATGGTAAAGGGAGAGCTCAGTTCTTTTGGAGAGGATTGTAGCATGACATGTCATGTGTGACATGTGTTATGTTGTTATTACATGTGTATACATTTGTATAGATTTTTCTTTAATTAAAAACAAAATAGTTGAGGATTATTTACCCCTTGATCTATTGTCACTACATGGGAGAGATCCCCCCTGCCCAGTTTTACAGTTTGTTTTTACATTTAACTAAGTAACTTTTACTTAAAATACCTTTTTTAAATTAACTACTTATTACTTGATTAATTTTTCAGATAGGTATTTTTACTTTAACTTGAGTAATATTTCAACAAAGTATTGGTACTTTTACTTGAGTACAATATTTTAGTACTTTTTCCACCTCTGCCTCTAATCAGATTGTTCTCACACAAAAGTATTCCCCCATTGCTGGTGGTGGCCTGGTGGGCCAGCTCATCTGTCATCTGTTCAGTTGGTGGAGCACTGTCATGTCTGACACATTGGATTGGGAACTTTGGTCTGTACAAGGTCAGAATTACAAGAATGCACAGAAACACAAACACAGGGAAAAACTGGCACAGAGGAATGTGTTGGGGACAGGAAGCTGTTGCTTCTGATTGGACTCCCTCATTGTTCTCCAATCACACTACAGCTATTTCACTCTGTGTGTGAGTATATAAGTGTGGTTGTCATGATTGTTAGTGTATGTATGTTAGTTTCTGTTTTATTTTGAAATCTCGGTTTTGTCCCTTGTCTTGTCTAGTTTTACTTCTTGTCATGTTTTCCCGCCTGTTTGATTGTTCTGCCCCGCCCTGATGTGTTCCACTTGTTGTATCACCTGTCCCTTGTTAGTCCTCGTTACCCTGTGTATTTAGTCTCTGTGTTTCCCTTGTCTTTTGTCGGATCATTTATCCTGTTAGTGTTTTGTTTTCAGTTGTGTTCTGTGCTGGCTTCTGTTCCTATGATTTAATTGTCTCATGCTCCGTGTGTCTGGTTATCGCCTGCCTACCTGCCTACCAAAGGGTTTGAACCCGTGAATAGCCGCTTGCACAATGGCCCAATGACTGGAAATGATGTGTATTCGGTTCCCAATCGGCAAAATGGTGGCGCAATAGATAAAAAAATGATTTTAGGAAGGAAACGCCCCTCAGGCCATAAGTCTGATTGACTTAAATATGTGTGTCACACATATGCAGCTCAATGTGCTCTACAAAAATAGACTATAGAAGTTTGCCATGATGGATTTTTGGCTAATTTGCATAATGTGAAAAACTATAAAATTAATAGAACTTTGTCAATTTTGATCCTATCTACACCAGAATTGGTATTGCTACTTTGCGGGACTGTAAAAAGTACACATGTCTACTATAAATGAGCAAGACTGGTGAAGAAACATGTCCGCCGTCAATTAAAGAATTTCGCCAAGGGCTGAGCTTAGCAGTAAATTATCCATAATTCATCAATGGTTTTGACCAATCAACAAAACATTTGTAAGATATGTTCAGTCCTTCCAAAAGAATAGGCCTATGCAAAGATTTTGAGTTTAACCCATAGGGAGCTTTAAAAACACCACAAATATGAACAGCAAAACCCAGAGGAAAGAATTTCACCTAAAATGGGTCACACTGTCTGGGTTCGAGTACTAACCAGGATCGAGTGTTGGTGCATGTCCTCGCTGTCTTTTTTCATCAGATCTGGAGGTGCAGAGCAGAGACACATGATTTAGTTCAGCACCAGCACCTGACTCGAAGTGAGTGCTGGTTGATTTGAGAAGCTCTGCAACTTGGAAAACAAGTCAAATCTTTGTCCATCTTTTGCCGCTGAAAGAGACTATAATGCCACCCAAAGAGACAACAGCACAATGATAGAGAAGAACTCTTAACTTTATGTCAGAGGAAATAAGCAAAGTGGCAAACATACAAACAAAAGTACTTGGGCTAATAGAGGAAAAACGGGAGCTCAACTTTCTAATAAAAGAGAAGGATAAGAAGATAACTGACTTGGAGAGACGAGCAGATGACATGGAACACTATTCTCAAATAGATAACTTGATAAGTGGACATCAAACCTATGCTCAAGAGACAGGTAAGAAAAAAAGGTGAAGAAGCTAGAGTGAGCTAGAGCCCTTGGAAAAACAAGTGATTCAGTTCCTTGAAAGCCACAATATTAATATACAAGCAAACGCCATCTCAGCATCTTACACAATTACTCGGAAGGACAGTAATGTCAAACCGAACATTATAGTAGGCTTTGTAAATAGAAAAGCCAAAATGGAACTACTGAGACAGGGCAGGAAGCTGCGGGGGACAAATGTGTCCCTGAATGATCATCTAACCAAGAAAAATGCCGATATTGCAAGGCAGGAAGAAATCTTAAAAAAGCAAAATTAGGCCTGGCGTGATAGGGAATAAATCAAGTAATCGCATGATAAATAAAGATGAGGTTGATAATTTTTCCGGACGCGATAATTTACATTTACATGCTTTTTTTTGTTTGTGTGGGAAGGCGTGACTCCAGGCGTAGCCTACCTCAGAGTGCAGCAAACGAGTCACGTGAGGAGAAAATGCTAGTTTATGAATGAAAAAGAAAAAAGATGGAATTGGTTTCAAAGCCAAACACGACAGCTGCTGTGTGGGAGCACTGACCCGCTTTACCTGAGTGAGCCGGTATGTTGCAGTTGTAAAACCGTAGCAACTAAATACGGCAACACAACAAACCTAAAACACAATCGTCCGGTGGAGATGGACCATCTGGGGGATTTAGTCAACAAACAAACAGGAAATGGTGTGCTCTCACACACAGTGTAGTTTGCTTCATTGCTAAAGAGATGCTGCCCTTTAGTATCTTTGAAAAGCCAGCATTTCGACAAATTGCACTATCTTTCTTTCTTTCTTTCTTTTTTTTCTCTCTCATCCTTGGTGCACACCCTGCTGGACTGCAATTCACTTTTGCTTTATTTGAATAAAGCTTTAAGCTGGAGAAATTATTTAAAAAAAGCTTTTTTCATATGGCCTGCTTCATCTCTTTGGTGCTCTGTCTAAGCTAATGTTGTTGTTTGTTTACATCCATTTTATTTATCATTTTGGTTGTGTGTGGTTTTTAATTTCCATTTTATTTGTTTTTGATTGTGTTTGGTTTTTATTCCAGTGCATTTTTGTTAACAGAGACAGAGTCCACGACAATATTATTGTTTATCGTAATAATATCTGGGACAATTTTGTCAATGATACACTTGAACAGCAGAAGTCCCCAAAACAACTTCACTTAACCTGAGACAATATGACATGTTTGGTGTATTTGCTGTATCTAAAACCTGGTTAAATGAAAAGGGGAAACATGTAGAAATAGAGGGCTACAAACTATTCACCACCAACAGAATAAACAAGGGGTTGCACTCTGTATGTAAATAATGATTTCATTTGCAAAATTGTAGAAAGTATGTCAACAACAATCGAAAATGTCCGTGAAATGTATAACTTTAGAAATAGATGTTAAAGTCTATGAACATAATAAGTTGTAGATTTTAGAACTCCAGCATCCTGCATAAACTCAATGAAAAAATTATTGAAAAATGTATATATGTTAAAATGAATGCCAGATGTTTTTGTATGTGGGGATTTCAACATAGATCTACTGAATGACAACAAAAAGAATAGAGTTATGGACATTTACTTTATGGACATAATCTTACCAACTGTACAAAATGTCTTTAAGAACAAGATCCATAAAAATATTTAGACTCACTTGCCTGAGAACAGCAGAAACCATCAGAGCTTTTAAAGAGGCTTTAAATAACCATCCAAACAGTGCTTATAATGGATTCCTGTCTTCTCTCATCACCCTGTATGATTATCACTGCCCGACACAAACTCAAAATAGGCATCAATATGAAGAAAAGCCCTGGATCACTAGAGGACTAGAAAATGCCTGCACAATAAATCTATTATATAAAATGTAAATGTGCTGTATTTATATAGCGATTTTCTAGTCTTAACAACTACTCAAAGCGCTATTCCAAAAAACATTTCAAATGCAGAACAAATTTAACAAAACAAAATTAAAGCAGCAAGCAGTGATGAACGGGTCCTCGCCTCCTTGCAGGTCGGGGGTACTGGCAGATGCCACTCTTTGCGGTCGTGCATTTGCGCAGCACTCAGACACTGCAAAGCCAAAGATTGATTTAGCTCCAACTCCTTGTGTGCTATCTGTGTGTGTGCTTCTGTCTGTGTGTGACCCAACCTGCTCCCCTTCCTTAAAAAACTTCCATATGGATTAGGCCTGCACGATATTGGAAAAATCTTACATTGCAATATTTTTTTTCCTGCAATATAGTATATTGCAATATGAAAAGGAAAAAGTAATTTTTAAAAGATGACATAAATAGCTGTATTTGGAAATAATTAATCATTCTCGACTACTGTAAGGGAGTGCATCTACATAGAAGAAAAAAATGAAAAAGATCTTTTCTAATGTGAACCATTGTTGAACTTTAATGCTTTACAAACACCAAAGCAAGTAAGCTAAGCGCTAACGTTACTCTTCTGAAGTGGTTTTGGAGAGGGACATCAGGTAGAAATATGCTGGTTGACTAGCATGACATCATTGTATTCATATAATAATCAATCCAGGATAACGTGAATGACAGTGACTGCATGCTGCTTCCTCTAAATTTCAGGTTGTGGTCTACTAGCGGGGCCAGCTCGTTAGTTTGATAAATTGATGAGACCTGCATGTCACGGTCACTAGCAACAAACTCTGTGTATCCAAGAACAATTAAATCAGTGTAAATGACGTTAGATCAGACACAGACTTCTGTAGTAGATTAGTGTTACGTTTCCAGTGCCGCGGCTCCGAACCGTAACGTGAGTTGGGACAGACGGACCCCTTGTTTCTTTAGGCTAACTATATTAGCTTTAGCCTGGCTGGTAGCAGCATTCTGCTTGTTTCTTTAGGCTAACTATATTAGCTTTAGCCTGGCTGGTAGCAGCTTTCTGCTTATTTCTTTAGGCTAACTATATTAGCTTTCTGCTTATTTCTTTAGGCTAACTATATTAGCTTTCTGCTTATTTCTTTAGGCTAACTATATTAGCTTTCTGCTTATTTCTTTAGGCTAACTATATTAGCTTTAGCCTGGCTGGTAGCAGCTTTCTGCTTGTTTCTTTAGGCTAACTATATTAGCTTTAGCCTGGCTGGTAGCAGCTTTCTGCTTGTTTCTTTAGGCTAACTATATTAGCTTTAGCCTGGCTGGTAGCAGTTTTCTGCGGGGGAAATGGCCGGGAGACGTTGTGATTATGTTGCATTAATCAGGTTATTTAGTTCATAGCAAACATAAAACACTGACTACTGTAGCTTCACTGACTACCCATCGAAACTATGCCCATCACTGCGTCAGCGGCAGCTGCTGCCTACGGTACTTTTCTACACATGGAAAAGCCTCACTTCCCATAACAAACCCAGTCAGACTAACATCACATACACACGCTGCCCACATGGCTACCTGTCTTGAAGGGGAAGGGTCTGCCGGTAATAATCATGTAAAAGGAGAACGGTGGAAGTTGACTTTTCTATCAAGCAGCAAAAAAGGATTATGTCAACATTGTAACGTCCTGTGATTGTGTGACTATCGCGCATGCGCACATCGCGATGTCGTTGCTAAAACACAATATCGTTCAGTCCTAATATGGATTTATTTTATAATTCTGTATTTTTTGTCAAATAAAAAGGAAAGAGCATGATGCCTTCTATTCTTAGATCTAGATAAGTTTACCAGTACTTATCTGAGTTAACGTGATCACTGTCACTAGATAGAAAGAAAACGTTGACTTTCACTCTGTGCTATTCACTGACAGTAACAATTATTGTATGCACTGCCGCGCTGGCACTGCTGCGTTGCTAAATGATAGAAACTCACCAGGAGACTTCCCCAACTCTCGGCTGTCCTCATTTGCCCTCCCATATCTAACTCACGGTTATAGTGACCAAAATTATCAATGTTTTTGGTATTATCACGGTACTTTTAAATGTGTTCAATATGTTCAGAAAGCATTGATAGGCCTACACAAGCTGAAATAGTTTCAAAAAGTGTAACACTGTTTATTGTATTACAAAAATATAGGCATTAGTTTTGTAAAACCTATTGAAAACTGGAAACGCTGGCCTGCTGTAGGATCCAGCAAGAACTTGAACCTTGTTTGACTTTGAGAACTAGAAAGATTTATTTCCAACTGAAACATGCAGTTAACTATGAAGTTGTATTTGACGTTACATGTGAAGTTAGATGTGGTTCTGAAATATAAGCAAATAATACACCTTTAATAAGTATCTGACTTACTATGAACATTACTTACCAAAACTAAATAGTATAGCCACCAGCATATAATAAACAATACCAAGAATTACATTCATTTCTCTGTAATAATTAACGTAAATGTAACACAAACTGAGAAGAAGCCATTCTATTACAGCACATATATCCATAACGGAGCAAACAGTGTAATACACCTTTAATCGCTAAGCATGTGGCTCCACAGGCTAGTGTATAGAAAAAACTATAATGTGTTCATTGAGTTGATGAGGAAGGAGAGAGGCTAACTAAATCCCTAGAGTAGAGAGTGGTTCCTCAAGTGAAAACTCTCCTTATTGCTGCTGCACAATTAATCAAATTTTAATCACAATCACGATTTTGGCTTCTCATGATCAAATTTGCTTGATCGAGCAATATTTTAAATGCGTCATTTCATAGAAAGCTCCGTTTTTTTTTTTTGTAAAGCCAATCTACCGCTCCGTAAACCACTGTCTGATCATGTGCCAGTCAGAGTTGTTCCCTGCACCACGCAGCTTAGTTTCTAGATGTAGACAGTCAGAGTAACGTGAGGAAAATTTAACAGATAGCAGTCGGTCATACGTCGGTCTCAAGGTTTACCAGTTTACCAGTAAATGCAACATTTTGTCCTGTCTGTGTTGTTTTTCAGACAACAGCAGTGACCAGTGTTAGTTTGTGTCTGTTAGCTCACAGGGCCCTAGGGTGCTAGTTAGTGTCTGTTAGCTCACAGGGCCCTAGGGTGCTAGTTAGTGTCTGTTAGCTCACAGGGCCCTAGGGTGCTAGTTTGTGTCTGTTAGCTCACAGGGCTCTAGGCTGCGACTAACATTTTTCCTCTAGGTCGCACCGGTGCACCTAATGTCCTCGCATCTGCTGCCTCTCCACAAACAAAGCAATGTTGTTTATATCGATATGGTTTAATTTTGCCTTACATGACCCATTTCTTCTGTAAAGCCGTGCCTGTGTTTGGATCTCTCCTCTTACTCTCCGCGCAGCCCAGCCACACAGTGGCGCCGGTCCACACTTCTGACATTTGTCCACAGTTTTAATTCTTATTAACACAGCTGTATATCGTTAAGCATGAGAGGCAAACCTGTATTTGTACCAGTGTTTCTGCTGGTAACTGTAACTGTTATCGTGGCCGCCACGGCGAAAAACACAGAAGACGTTATTGAATGCAACCAACTTCAGTTGGTAGAGTAATAGTGTGTGAGACGGAGGCTGCTGGACCTGGGCGAGAGATGTGATCCACGGCCAGAATATCATAGTTCATAAAAAAGCAGCGCTGTGCTGATACAGACATTTCATACACACACATGTGTAACGCCGCCGCCATTCGACCCGTGCTGGACCCATTCATAATGAGTCAGCAGTCTCTCTGTGAGTAGCATACTTCCATCGCACTCCCTCTCTCTCCCTTGCTCTTTTAATCAGTTATTGTTGAAAACAAGTGAAGGAGCTTTCTCAGAGATACATTAAAAAATGTATATATTTATCCTATGCTATTTATTTCAGATAGCTAATTTTCATTTACATGATGTGAAAGCAGTTATAAATAGCCTGTGTGACAATAGAATATGTTTTGGTTAAAATCAACAAATAATCGTGATCACAATATTGATCAAAATAATTGTGATTATCATTTTGGCTATAATCCTACAGCCCTAGTCAGTGCCACCTATTTTACTACCTGAATACACATTCTTTGTTCCAATCATGTCTGGCCCAACAGGGGTGGCTCCCAAAGGCTGGGACAGCAATTACCTTTCCTGTGGGAACAATGAGCTTCCTCGTGTATGCTCAATGATAGATATGGCCTAATCAGTTCTTGACCTCTTTTAAACACAAGGCAGGAAGAATGAGAATTAGAATGAATATTTTCCTTACGTGGCTGCAGCATACATAAACAAAAATACATGACAAGTAAACACACTAGTCTGTTTAGACCTCTTAGTAACCAAATAATTGAAAATCAACATAAACACAAAGAATGAAATAATCTTTCCATCTATCAGACAATAGCTCTGATTAAAACACATCAAACAGAAATACATTGTTTTTAACTTTTTAAAAGTAAACACACTAGTCTGTTTACTGGCAGTTGCACATTGCTAGCAAATTGCTCTAACCCAACTGAAAATCAACATATGGCTGCACAAGTAATATTAAATAATCTGCACATCTATCAGCTATGCAATAAGAAATACAGCAGTAACAATATTATCAAGGCGATAATATATATCTCTCTCCAAATAAATGTTATGTCGTAACACGGGCTAACTTTCCACATTGTAGCAGAACACTTATTGAAGATAACAAGGCAGTAAAACCCATTTAACTCCATCTACAGAATAGTTTACCCCCACTTACTTTCTGGGTACCAAGGGTAGAGTAGCCAAAAATTGTACTCAAGTAAAAGTACTGTTACTTCAGAATAATATGACTCAAGTAAAAAGTAGTAATCCAAATAATTACATGGGTAAGACTAAAAAAGTGCTTGGTGAAAAATCTACTCAAGTACCGAGTTGAGTAGCGTCTGATTAATTTTTTAACACAAGCATTCAATCAGACATAACGTAGCTGCTGTTTCGCACATTTGGTAAACATGCTTTCATTATGAGGCCAGGACTATTTCCAGTCTGTGTCTGATTGCCGTGGTTGATTCTGACATTTTGTTTAACGAAAAATCTGTCTGTCCATTGCTGAGATTGAGTATGGTCACATGATTATTATAGAACCATTTTTTTTAGAACATTCAACAAATTTGATTGTCCACACAAGGTGAGATTGAGTATGGTCACATGAAAACACTGCATTAAGCCATCAGTGTCCCATTAAAATGGGGGGGTATAAAAACCAAGAATACCAAAATGGTGAAAAGTAATGGGCTTATTGTAGTCAAATGATTACTGAATCCCAAAACAGTACCAATTCAATAATGAATGGATTACAACATGAGCACATGTTCATGTTCTTCTGCATATGCATTTTCAGCTTATAAAAGTGGATCATGTTCTGATGTGTCCTCCTGTTTGCGTCCCTGTGTATACACAGGCATGGTGTGTTGTATATCTGTTTAACTGTTTTGAATGTATTGATGTTCCAAAGCATTTTGTTAACAAAAAGTGTTCACTGATATCAAACAAAATTCTCTGCTAATGGCAAAAACTGTAGACATAAAATGGAGTCCATTCAAGGCAGAAAATAACTCGGACCATTGGCAAATCAAATGTGTAAAAAACAAAAACAAACACAAGACCACAAACCAATTAACTACAGCTAGCTTAAATTCATGGGTCTTTTCTTTCATCAGTGTCCCATATCATAAGCCATTGTTGAACAGGATATAATTGTGATTACAATAAAACAGCCCTTGAATTTACAACAAGTAATGTTCTTCTGCTCGTTTTCCTCAAAAGTGGATCTTGGTTTGAAGGGGTATACACCCCTTCATCTTAGCCCTAGCCCTTAATCAAAAAGAGTATTGGGACAGCACTAGGTCTCACATGCAAAACCTAATGGTTAAAACTGTAGGTAAGGGGTTGGGGTAAGATAGATTCATGGGTCTCTCAGGCGTCGCGGCAGCCATTGTTGGTTGTTGTACAATAGCCCTTGTTTACTTGGTTTGAAAATGAGATTCACCCTAAGAGTACAGTTTCTTCTTCACAAATATACTCAAGTAACAAGTATAGTGATTTAAAACTACTCCTAGAAGTATCATTTTTTCAAAAACTTACTCAAGTAAATGTAACTTATTACCCACATTTGTGGGCTACCCATATCACTTTAACAAGTCGAAAACGGGAAAAAAAAAAAAAAAAGAAAGAAAAAAGTCTGTTAACAGCTGCTACACTCTTGTCCGAGCAAAGTGCGCCTACGAGGTAACTTCAGGAGCCCCGGATTAAGTTGGGAAGGATTAAACACAGGGTTTCCACACCGTGGTAATCCACCACGATAATAATTCAATTCAATTTCAATTCATTTTATTTATAGTGTCAATTCATAACAAGAGTTATCTCGAGACAGTTTACAGATAGAGTAGGTCTAGACCACACTCTATAATTTACAAGGACCAGTTCTACTATTAGAACAACAGTTCTAGTAGTTTCCAGAGAAAGCAACAGTGCAACAGTGGCTAGGAAAAGCTCCCCTTTTAGGAAAAAACCTGGGACAGACCCAGGCTCTTGGTAGGCGGTGTCTGACGGCCGGTTGGGGTTGAAATGAAGAGTGGCAATAACAGTCACAATAATAAGGATATTTAAAATGAAAACTATAATTGTTACTGTCAACCATGGTTTACCTTAACACCGGTAATCGTTACATCCCTAAACTAGAAGAAGAAATATTATAATAAATCATTGGTTCAACACAAAAACAATATGCAAGGCACATGAAAAGTTCTTAAAGTGCCCATATTATGAAAAAAAAAATTACAAATACAAATAAAATTTTGTGTCTCTGATGCTTCCAAACGCATAAAAACTTGAAAAGAAAACATCCATGCTGTTTTGAGTGAGATACGGGTAAATGTGATATTAAAATAATATTTTGTAAATTAAAAGCCATTTTGGCAAATTATCCTAGTGACATTATTGCTCTGAGTTAGATGAGAAGGTTGATACTATTCTTTTGTCCAGCTTGTCCTCCTCTTCCCCCAATCACCTTTCTGACTTTCTCCATCTCTCTCCTACAGGTCTCCCTTTAACCTCCCTTCACCACTCTCCTCTCTGTGGATCATAGGAACGCCCCGTCATCAACCCCTCCTCCTAGACAGAGCACCAGAAGGATTTCCAGATCGTCTTTCATGCTTAATTTCTTGTCCGTCTCTGGGCATCTACCACTTTCCTTTATAATGGGTACCTGAATGATTTACAAAGTACTGTAGTCCCTTAATGCAAGACATTGCTCTGCTCTTGAATCTTAAGTAGTCGTCAGAATGGACAAGTGTCCTAGGGTGTTAAGAGAAATAAATCAACATCAACATTCACAGTGGAAACATATCCATGCCTGATCTTAGGGCAAAAAAGGTTAAACTATGGTTCAAACTGCCTCATAGCAACTCGAATAATGACTAGTAGAAGCTGGGACCTCTGAAGTTCCTTATCCAAGGACAGCAGGGCCAAAGAAATGTAAATCAAGAAACTCAAACGTCTTCTTTTTTAACTTGCGTTGCACAGTGTACAGCTCTCGTGTTTAAGCCAGTCATCCTTCTGTACCTCCATACGGCCATCTTTTTCTCCATTTTTTCCCCCCATTTTCTTCACTTCATTTGTTCAGCCATTTGTTGCTGCGTCAGTTTGATCTAGTGGTCCACTTAAGCTAAAGAACTGTGTTCCCTTGGTTCCTATCTTTTTTTTTTCTCTAACCCGCACCCCTCCTCCTCCTCCTCCTCTTTGTTTTCCTTTTTCGGCCCACCCACTTGGCCTCCACCATTCGCCCCTCTCTTGCAACAGCCGTCCTGCCCCCTCGCCCCCGCCCCCGCCCACCATCCCCCTCCCTCTCCATCTCCTCTGCCCCCCCCCCCCCACCACCACTATCACCACCACCATCCTCACCTTCCGCCCTACTCATATCACCACCACCAACTCTCATTCTCTCCCCCTTGCTTCTTGCCCCCTACCTTCTCCACCTCCTCTTCTGCGGGAACCATGGCGATGGCTGCCACTGCCTCCTCCGCCTCGTCCCCTTCCTCCTCATCGTCCGCCAATGGCAGTGCCCGGGAGCACCTCTTGGCAGTGCGTCGGCGCACCCCTCACACCCGGCCGTACACAGTTGGTCCAGAAAACCTCAGCAGCCTGGCGGTGCAGGGCCCAGTTGGTACCTCTGCATCCTCCTCCTCTACTATGTCGTCAGGGAGTCAACCAGAAACAGCCGTGGTGGGGCTCCAGCGGGCCAATAGTGACACAGACCTGGTGACATCAGACAGCCGCTCATCACTCACAGCATCTACGTACCAGCTGACTCTAGGCCATAGCCACTTGGTCATCTCCTGGGACATCAAGGAGGAAGTGGATGCCACTGACTGGATTGGCCTGTACCACATCGGTGAGCAAATTAAAACGCACCTCCCCCTACAGAAGTGTTAAAAAGTCTGCTTCAGGAGGGGGGCTTTAAGGTCTTTGTTTTGAATTTCATGGAAGATTTTCATGTGACAGCAAGAGCTATACATAGCAATTTTTATGACATGCTTTTATTTAATGAAAAAGTCAAATATCTTTGACTGTAGTATTACATATCGTATATAGTCTTCTCACTTAAATTTTGGTTGACATAAAGTCCTTAAAATGTTAAGAAAAAAAATTCCTCAGCCATCATAGGGAAAAAAAGGTTGGGAAAAGTGCCAATTACGTTGGAAAACGTGACAAAAACTAGGTGAGCTAAAAGTTTTTGTGAACCTAAATTGATATGCAGGCTGGATCAAAATCTGTGTAGGGACAGATTTGGCCATGTTGTTTAGACTATAAAATGCCTGAAAGAAGTAAAACAACCATCACAATTTCCCAGAGCCAGAGTTAATGTCTTTAAATTTTGTAGAACATACCGTCCTAAACCCAAAGTTTCAATTTACAAGCAGCAAAAATCAGCAAATCCTCACATTTGAAAAGCTTACTTTTAAGATATTTCTTTCTCTGCCCGCAAAAATACTGGTCACCTAATTGACCTTTCACTAAGCCTGGCTCCTCTCATTACTGCTGTTACGTCTGTCAAGCTTTTCGTTCTCCCATGACACATTACCAATTACCATGGTTACAGTTTACCATTGAAAAGTCTTTGACTTCAAACAGAAAAAAATACAAAACTGAATCAAGGAATGTCACAAGAACCGATACTCTGTATCAAAATTCCGAAAACGTGACGGTACTCATTTGCTTTACAGTACCTTAGGTACTGGGGGATACAATCCTTCCAGACCTGACAGGGACAGTATACGCACAACGTTACAAATGTTATAGTCGGCCGCTAAATGCTGAAGAACGCCGACCACCACGGAATAAAAGAGATTAACCCCTCGTCTTGGTGCTCACTGACGGCTTGACGCCTTCAGCTTCTCACTGTAACAGTCTAAACCTGGGCCCTGCACATGTGCACACATATACATCAAAAGGGGCTTCAGCACCTGCCCTTTTTCCTCCTTAAGAGAAAGAGCCCTTTTTTTAACTCTTCTTTACTCTAATTATTTTATTAATGATTATAGCCTATATTCCTGTTTGCACACATTTTCCTTGTTAAATTTTTTTTTTTTTTTTTTTTTTTTTTTTTTATTTAATTAAAAAATCCAAATATCAGATCAAACTTTGTCAAGCTTTCTCTCTCCCTCTCTCTCTCTGCGATGCATCTCCTCATTAGCATTGCGCGCCTCACACACAGACACCCACAGAGAGAGACAGCAGTCCCTGCAAGTTTTTTGGTCTCTTCATTCAAATGGCAATTTGCAAAGTTTCAATGCAATCCTCAATTCGGTTTAAATTATTTTGCATTAACATTTGAAAGAGTGCAATCAATTGCATTCCATATTGCCATGGTTTTTGGGTCTCTTCATTCAAATAGCAATGTATTATGTAATTGTCAATTCAATTTGCCATTTTGTCATTCAATTTTAATATCTATTTTGCAGTTGAAAATTCAATATGCAAAATTTCAATGCAATCCTCAATTAAATTATTTTGACTTAACATTAGAAATAAATCTTAATCAATTGCATTTAATTTTGCTATGGTTTTTTGGTCTCTCTCTATTCAACTGTCAGTTCAATGTGCCAGCTAAACAGCGCCCCTGGTCTATTGCATTAACTGAACAAGCAATCACTTCAAGAACAACTAAATGTCTTACAACTGATACCTAATTTACAAAAGCATCTGTGTAGAGACAAGTGTGTAATTGAAACAAAAAAACAGAGCAACACAAATTAACGTCTTGTGAATGTAAATGTGTGTTTCACAGATGAGACTTGTGTGGCCAATGTATGGGACTCCAAGAATCGTGGCGTGAATGGCACCCAGAGAGGACAGATCGTGTGGAGACTGGAGCAAGGACCCTACTTCATGGAGTGTGAGTGGAGACCATGGGCGCTGTGTTTGCCTTAGTTACAGCTATCTGTTGCTAAATGGGAAATCCACCGATTTTACAGCTGGATATATATTTACACATACGTTGTATATTGTTTCCTGTGGATATGAAATAGCTTTGTCAAGTCAGAGAAAAAAAACCTGATGTCATAGATATGTCATTATTTGTGTATGTTTTCTCTCTCCGCAGCAGAGACTAAGATCTGCTTTAAATACTATCATGGTGTAAGTGGAGCATTAAGAGCAACAACTCCTTGCATCACTGTCAAGAACCCTGGAGTACCGGTATGTCAGTGTGTGTGTGTGTGTGTGTGTGTGTGTCCCATCTACATCTCCCTCAGATCCCTACAGTCATTCCTCCACCTGCAATCTTTCACCATCATCTCTTTTTCTCCCCCTTTATTCATTCCTGTCTTTCTCTTTTTCCGTCTAATCTTTTTATTTGACTTCTGTCCCACTCATACTGCTCTTCTATTGGTTGTTTTTTCAGGTGGGTAGTGAAGGACAAGTGGAGGACCTATCAGAGACTGAGCACTGCCGAAAACTAGTCAGCTTCACCCTATCAGGTGCGAGGACTGATTCAGTGGATTTGTGGTATAGTTGTGGTCCAGTAAAAAATAAACATACACGCTTATGAATGTGTGTTTTGCCACTTTAGACATTCGGGCGGTGGGTCTGAAGAAGGGCATGTTCTTCAACCCAGACCCCTACCTGAAGATGTCCATTCAGCCCGGAAAGAGGAGCGGCCTCCACAAGTTCACTCACCATGGCCAGGAGAGACGCTCTTCCATCATAGCCAACACCATCAACCCTGTGTGGCATGGGGAGGTCAGGATAAACACACACACCTATAGAAATGCACACACCATGGCAACCAAAAGAAGTGAAATAAGTGTTAATGTTGAATGTGAATCTGTGCCTCTAATTTATCACTCGTGCAGTAAATCATAATGTGTATATCAACTTTTTTTCATTTTTCAATGGAAATATATTTGTGACTCTCAATCGATTTGTAAATGGACTGTTCTTATGAAGCTCTTTTCTAGTCTTAACGACTACTAAAACCGTTTTTACATAGTACAGAAACCATTCACACGCATTCATACACTCTGGCCGAGGCTGCTGTGCCACCTGCTCATCAGATAAACACTCACACACATTTACACTCCGATGGCGCAGCATTGGGAGCAAGTCAGGGTTCCGTGTCTTGCCCAAGGACACTTTGACATGGGACTGCAGGGCCAGGGATTGAACCACCAACCTTCCGATTGGCATGCAACCCCTCTATCCCTGAGATCTTTTGTGGGGATCCTTTTCAGACCGTTTAACCACGCCATTGTGTTACACAAAATTTGTAACCTGCAGGGATGCCCAAGCGCTCTGCAATAGATGATCAGCGGGGCTAGCTAACGTTAAAGTCAGCCCTGTAACTTTTAGCTATTGAAGCAGCGTTAACTTAGGAGGGCATGTTAAAGGGTACTTCTGTGTTTTTTTTACCTGGACCCCAATTCCTTATGCATTTGTGTCTAATAGACTGATGTGAACAGTTTTGAGCAAGATCACAATGAAGGGCTGGCGCAAACCAAGCTGCAATGTAACATCGACAACAATATCGATCTCACAAAGTGACTTCTTGTCGAATGTTCAACTCAACAAATGTTGAGAAAAAGGCATTCCGGGAGTCTGTTGTTTTGGAGTAATCTACAGATGTTATAGCCTCCTGTGATCTAAAATATTGTCAGTGCCTTGGGTCAATATTTAAATGATTTGAACAATGTGGATGAAGTCATTTTAATGGGCTGGCCGCCCATATTCATTTGAGTCAGAGTATACACAGAGACAGAGAGAGAGGCTGCGGAGTGGGTGGGTTTTTGTCAATAAAAAACAATGGTTCATATTTGCTCATGTCTCCAGCACAGCCCTGTGGATGAAGTCATTATAACTGGATGGCCGCCCATATTCATTTGAGTCAGAGTATATGGACAGAGAGAGAGGAGAGAGAGAGAGAGAGAGAGAGAGAAGCTGCAGTGTTGTGGGTTTTTGTCACTGGACACATCAATACTCCAAATATCTGGCAGCAACAGGCCCCACTCCCACTTTGGGCATATTGGGGCATAGCACCCATGGAAGCACCACCAATGTCCCGGGCCTTGCAGCCCTCCCCCCACTGCTTCACCCTCCTCCACCTGCTGCGCTTCTCTCTTTGGTCCGTATACTCTGGCTGAAATAAATACAGCTGGTCATGGAACTGTAACAACCTCATCCACCTTTAAATTTCATTGAGTCATGGCACTGAAAATCTTTTAGATAGCAGAAGCCAATTTCTGTAGCCTACTCCGAAACAACCCTTGGAATGCCTTTTCACACCGCTGTCTTCAGACAAGAAGTGATGTAAATTTGCAGCCCAATAATAAATCATTAAATTTGGGAGGGCAAGCCCGCCCCTCTGTCTTAGAATTTTTTAGGTAGCCTTGAAGTTTTACCTCCCCATAAAAAACTTTCTCATTTGTTACTCAGAAGAAATACTTTGGAAGAAAAACTGGAAGACTTTGAAATAAGTATAAAAATCGAGGCAACACATTCATTTTTAACAAAGTTAAAGATAAATAAATGGAGGTTAGATTTTAGTTTCTCATGTATTGGAGTGAAGTTTGCATCGAAAAAAAACAGAAAAAGAGGGGGTAACATGGATTCCTTGATACTTGAATCCGGACTTTGATATACGAAAGGGCAACACAGTTTTTTCATAATTAATTTTATACCCTGAAAAGCTACTAAAGTCTACTAGAATCTTCAAAATTACAGGTTTGGAAGACAATGGGTCCGTTATATAAATTAAGATATCGTCAGCATACAAAGAAATCTTATATTCTAAACTAAATTGATGACTAAATACATGTAAATCCCAAATACTCACAGAACAGTCCATGTGCACCTGAACCTGAACAATGCACAGTCCAACTCCCCTTAAAATACGTCTTTTCAGTCCGTAATCCATTCTCACTCCACACGCTTGGTCTCCTGTGCACTTCTACTGTAAAAAAATTGTCTAACCAGAGTTAGACAAAAGGAAGTACTGTATGTCCCAACCGGTGACCTAAATTAGCAGCAGTCCGTCCGAAGAGAAAGCTGTGAAAAAAAAAAAGGTAAACTGAGGCAGCCATCAGCACTTGAAAGCAAATCCCATGTTGTGCCAACAAATCACTCCATATTTTCTTTGAATGCCATCCCCTTTCACGGTCATTCAAATGTCTTAACTCCATCCTTGGCATCTATTTTAAGTTTGGGAGGGTACAGGTCTCTGAATCTCACCTCCCCTCATGAAGATTTTCTTTACACTCTTTGGACCTGTCCCGCTTTATCTGTGTGATTTTGGAGTATTCTGGGAAAAGCTTTATGTTATTGCTTTTCCGATTCAGCTTGGCCCTGATTTTTGCTGCCCACAACACCAGGGGTCTCATTTATAAAACTGCATAGGATCCTCACTAAAAGTGTACATACGCCCAAAAGCCAAAAATGGCGTACGCCCAAAAAAACATTTTGATTTATAAAACGGTGCATACATGTAACGGGACAGAATGACGGACTCAAAAATGCACGGCTCACAGGGGAAGGTATTTATTAAGAAAATGGGGAATAGGGGATTGGGAGTGGGAAGGTGGAAGCCAGGAACATGAGGGCGGAGAACCAGGGAGGTTGGCGGGGACTCAGGGACCAGGTGTAGGACGTAGGAGTTGACCCAGATGGAGGGGCACAGCACGGAGAGTTGAGAGGGTCCGAAGCCAACTGACCGCAGTGAAACTGAAAAGGGAAACACAAGAAGAGTGAGTACATAGAATATACAAGGAAACACGAAGAAATAGTCTTGGTTGCGAGATAGCTCTCAGGATTTTCACCCAGGTAGTTGAGTCAACGATCATGTGAAGAGTGAGGGAAGAGCCGGGGTAGATATATGGATGTTGTTGATAATGGCAGGCAGGTGTGGACGGCGGAGCAGGTGAAGGCTGGGAGGTGTGGCGATGAGGATTGATGATTGTAGACGGGAGGCAGGTGTGAGTGATCAGCTGGCTTCAGACAGGAGAGGGAAGAAAGAAGACTACTATCTACTCCTGTGTGACCCCAAAACTTTTGACCAGTAGTGTATTGCATAAGATTTAACAGAACTGTATATTATATCCAAACAAGCTTTAGTCATAAATTTGAAGATTATATATAACATTTATTTTAAAAAAACACTTAGCTGTCTGCCATTTCCCTCTGGAAACAGAAGGTTATCCTGAAAGTGGCGAGGACCTGTGTTTGAACCAGAATGGCATGATTCCGCCTCCTTGCCCTCTCTACTGGACATTCAACATACATAGATTATACATTGATCCAAAAGCACAGATTTAGGGATTTAGAATTTAAATCGGCATATTAGCATGCCATCATCATGATCCCTGAAGTCTCTTTTTCCAGACTTTGACATTTAATGATATATGCACAGTAATAAAGATTATTAGTTATTTATTTACTCTGTTGTGTACTGCCGTTATCTAATGCTAAAGTATTTGACGCTGTCTTGTATTCCATACTGTCGGTCCATCCTCCTGCGCTCCGTAGCGGACCATGTAACGGTGAGACAGCGCCAATTAAATATTAAGAACACAATTAATGTTTGTGGCCTCTCAGGGCTTATTTTGCCCCTTTCAGCTGGAAGCCAAATGGCACAATGACCTGGGAATTAAAATCCAATTTACCATTGAAAAAAAATGGTTGAGCTAAATGCACATGACCTTCTAAAAAATTATAAGGGAGGACTTCATGAGATTGACCGTTTTGCTTCTATCCCTATGGGGTAGAACCGTATTATAAAAATTATTTGGCTACCAAGGGTGGCTTTTTTATGTCTTCTATACCACTTAAATTCCCTGCTATTTGGTTTAAGGAAATAATCAAATTATTTCCCGGCCTCCTATGGAGGGTTAAACACAATTTAGACTGAAAGACTCTGAATTTCAATCTTACCTACAAATAAAATCTGTTTTGAAATCACTTATGCCTAGAGGCATATACTGTATATAAGGGGCGGCTGTGACTCAGTGGTAGAGCGGTCGCCAGGTGCATCGGCTCCCTGGCCCTGCAGTCCCATGTCTAAGTGTCCTTGGGCAAGACACTGAACCCTGAGTTGCCCCCAATGCTGCACCATCGGAGTGTAAATGTGTGTGAGTGTTTATCTAATGAGCAGGTGGCCCCCTTGTACGGCATGTGATGTGTGTGAACGGTGTGTGTGTGAATAGTAGACTAGAAATGCGCTATATAAAAACAGTCCATGTAGAAACTAATAGTCTTAGATGGCAAACTAATGGGAGCTGTTGGCAGGAAAGGCACTGTCTCAGCAGTACAGGCCATTATGTTCCACCACACCTGACATCAATTAGCAAACTAAAATTCAATGGGAGCAAATAATGATACATCCATATCTACATTACAATGGAATGCAGCACTTAGAAACAGCACCAAAATATAAAAATGTGTAAGATACAAGATTATACAATTGAAGATTCTACATAGAGCCTATATTACACATTATACATTGAAATTGATCACACACATGTGCTGGTATAGTTGTTAGGTAGAGAGTACGCTAATGATGATGATCTTTTTCTTGTCATGTTCTCTTTGAATTGCCCTTTGCCTTGCACGACTACTTGTATATTAGGCGTATAAATGTCTACTGCCCACACAAAAATTGTAGAATATACAGTATATATGCCAGATGACACTGATGGTCTCTGGACCTTTATTGATCATGTCTTGATGTGTCAATGTGTCAGCTCTATGTAACTTTTGTCTGGTTGTAAAACCAACAAGATAGATGTTACAAAAAGTTATTCATAAAACAATGTTATTAGTAATAACAATAATAGGAAATGTACCCTACTACAGATTGTTGAACTATTCTGTACCCCCACCCCCTCTTTTTTGTCTTGTTTTGTCTTGTCTGACTGTAATGTTTGGAAAATAAAAAAATCTAGATACAGTATATTTAAGTAAAAATGTGGATGTGGTCCCACATAGTTTATAGTAGGCGCTTGGAACCGATTGGGACCGACACTGTTGACATGTGATTATTATGTGTTCACTATTGCCAGTGATCGCGGCCAGAAATGAAGGGGCAAAAGCAAGTGGAACCAATTAAATTAAATTTAAATCAAATTTGTTTCTAAAAGCATAAAATTGTATATGTACCAAATGGCCAGGTAATGGACATAAAACGATACTTTTTACTATTAATCTTCCTGTAGAAATACACCTTTGTGGCTCTGATGACTGACGTGGTGGAGATCGAGGTTAAGGATAAGTTTGCCAAGAGCCGTCCAATTATCAAGCGGTTTCTTGGTCAGCTGATCATCCCTGTACAGAGACTTCTGGAGGGACCAACAACTGAGTGAGTCAATGCACACATAGCAGGATTCACTTTTGGTGCACATCTATTACATATCTAAAGCTGCAGGTTTTACAATAGACTCACAACTGACAATGAAGCTGTGCAAATGAATGTATTTTATTAAACAGCACCTCCTTTAAGATTATATTTTGGGCATTTTAGGCCTTTAGGACAGCTGAAGATGTGAAAGAGGAGAGAGGGGGGAATGACATGCAGCAAAGGGTCGGAGTCAAACCGACCCCGGGCCCGCAGCGTCGAGGAGTACACCTCTATATATGGCCGCCCGCTCTATCAACTGAGCTATCTGGGCACCCCACCGCCTGCTTATTTTTAATAGTTCCATTAAACTACAACTTAATAGTAGTAATAGTAAAAGTTCTGAGAAAGAAAGGGGGAAGGAAGATGCTCATTTGCTTCAGCACTTAACCACTGTGACATAACAGTTTATGGTGGCTTGCATGTGAATGGCAAATAGTTAAATGGCAAACGTTTTAACTCTTTTATTTGGATAAATGTTATATGTGTTGTCATTAAATTGTGTGTGTGTGTGTGTGTGTGTGTGTGTGTGTGTGTGTGTGTGTGTGTGTGTGTGTGTGTGTGTGTGTGTGTGTGTGTGTGTGTGTGTGTGCGTGTGCGCAGTGATCAGTCAGTCAGCTATAGCCTGTGTCGTCGTCTCCCTACAGACCATGTGAGCGGGCAGCTTCTGTTCAGGGTGGATATCACCTCCGCCGGACATGAAGGTGTGTGTGTGTGTGTGTGTAAGTATATCATTCTCTTGTGAAAAAATGTTAACGGTATTTTATTACTGTTGTTTAGCTACTATAAAATAAAGTAGTAATGTACAATGCATTACATGTCAACTCCTGTATGCTGTACATATCCTACATGTAACACACTGACCAACAGTCCCTCCAGCAGTTTTTGTTGTATTAAATACCGTATATGGTATATTAATGTATTTTTACAACTTTTTGACATGAACATGTTCTTTCATTTAGTTGGATTGACAGTTAAAGCAACATTGCATAACAGTGGTATTCTTTTGTGATGTGGCATGAAACTGCCACTAATCACCCCCCAACGTTTCTACCCACACCCTGGGCCTGAAAATGTCCTCCCAGCTGTCCAAAGCTTCTGTGCTAGCTGTGTAAACCGGTGTGAACACCAAAACTAGGTGCGCCAAGCTCCCAGAGCTGGCAGTACAGCAAATGAGCTAAGTAGCTGATGGCAGCTAACATGAGCAGCAGTTAGCATTACTTAAGCAAAAAGTAAAGCTTTCTGTCCATCAGGAAACTTTCTACATCACAGATGTCTAAAAAGCTACACATATTTTCTTAAGGCAGACGTCCATTATCACACAGATGATAAGATGGTTTAAAGGTCATTTGAAGTAATCATGATCGGATGACTTTGAATTAAGATTAGTTTCCTGTAGATATTTTAGTTAAAGGAATAGTTTAACCTTTTGGAAAAGTGTAGTTATTTATAGGCAGAGCAGCTGGAGGACAGCAGAAGGAAAACCAGTAAACAGTCTCTTCAAAAAATATGTTTCAGTTTCACCAAAATCAGTGGTAGTGCTGTATAATGTTAACACACTTCTCCGAGAAATCCAACCCACTCACCAAAGTTACATACGTTTTGTGCTAGAACAGAGGCTCGGGCCGCAGAGCGGGAATGATACATGCACCATTTTCCTTATTGCAAGCCAGTGTAGCATCAAAATCTTTTTTTTGTCATTAAAGTTTTTATTTCTTCATACACACAAACATAAAATCAAACTCGAGAACAAACACTGAACCCAATGTCAGCAGACAGTATATCCTGCATACCATCCCATTTACAAAGGGCTTCTGCAGATCAACATTTCCTTTTTTTGAAACATCCAAAACATACATTCAGTACCATGTCTATACATTTTTCCATATGCCCTACCTACAAAATACGTTCCCAGGTCCTCCTAAAATGTTCTTCTTTGTTGGTAATTTTAGCCAACATGTGTTCATATGACTTCTTACATCATTTCCAACCATTTTTTTAACATCTGGGGCAACTGTACTCTTCCATAGAATTGTCCGAGCAGCTGTATCCATCCCACCTTTTAAAACCCCTCTTTCATATTTAGATATATTTGACATTCCTGTTTGGTCCCCTAACAAACACAATCTCGGTGCTACAGGAACCACCACCCCCAGCCATTTACTCATATGTTCCTATACTTTCTCCCAAAATGGGTAGACCAGTTTATATCCCCCACTTACATGTAAGATTGTCCCTATTTCACTCTGACACTTCCAAAATTAATTATTTTCTATTAAGCCCATTCTATGTAGTTTTGAAGGGGTGAAATAAAATCTATGAATTATGTTGTATTGAATAAATTTCCCCTTCGCCTCTCTCACGTGTTTCTCTGTATTTAAGAGAAAAACATATTTAAGATATTTAATCAATCCTCCTCACTCATATCACACCCTAGATCTTTCTGCCAGATGATCCTCAGATTTAAATACACATAAACATATTTTCTCATATACCAGTAAATGTGTGGTGTACTAGGTAGGTCCAAAACCTCCATCAAACCTCCATAAATTTATCTAAATTTACCCTTTGTGATACAGTCTCTTATTTGTACATATTTCCAAAAATTACCTTTTATATTCCAGATTATATTTTTGCATATCAGCTAACGACATGAACACTCCATCCACACACTGGTCACTTATTTTGTGTATCCCTCTAACAAGCCATTAATTCCAATAAACAAATTTCTTCCCAATACGTATGGATGGGTTATACCACAGAGAGGCGTAAGGTTGTCTTAAGTGCAAAATACCATACATCATATGAATTTCTCTCCAGACTGCTTTAGAATAAGGGAACACTGGGTTTGAAAATTGATTATACCCAGAAGTAGTTACACCATGTGAGAGGACATCCAGACATTCAAACGGAATAGTTAGTTCCCTTTCAATTTTGATCCAGCTCAGCTCCTGATCAATCCCCTTTCAATGTTTTATCATTCTAGACATTTCGATTGATAGATTATATAATCATACGTTAGGTTGACCCATACCTCCCGTTTCTCTCGCTGACCACATCATCTTTATATTAACGGAGAATTCTGGTAGATTCCAACACGTAGCTCTGTTGTTTGTAAATTTGGACATCTGTCAGTAGAGAGCAAAACAAAAAAAATCGGTGCTGTCTACACCGTGTTATCCTCCTGCTAGAGTTAGCACCCAACAGGCTTAAACAGGGCAAGCTTTAAATGTGTTTTTAGCTTCTAAACATGTTTAAAATGTCATTACAAGTCCCTAGCCATGTGCAGTGATTCCTTCCGAGTGAACAAAGTGAATCTGACTGCTGTAGATGTGAAAGAAATGCATGAAAGTTCTGCTAATTCAGCTGTATTACAATATCCAAAATCTAAACCAATATGTGGTCTCATATCTTGATATCGATATAATATCGATATGTTGCTCAGCTCTAGCTTCAATACAAATAATTCTGCCGTCCTTATCATTGTGTTGTTTTAGCGTGACAAAACTTAGATTTTTATTAATGAGAATCATTACGCCCTTCTGTTTACTATGAAAGGGTTTAGGGTCGCTCACATGTTGGTGTTGGTGAGCTGCGTTCAGGTGTTGGACTGGTCTTCGAGGCTAGCTTACTTATTTTAGTTTCACGCTTTTATTCAGAATGTAATGTCAGTCTTACTTTAAAATATCCCTTTCCTTTCCATGGTTAACATTTGTATTCTACCAAATGACCCCCACTGTGCTTATCCCCAATCTTCTTTTATCCCCCCTCCTCATACATCCTCTCTTTCTCTCAGAAGCCTCCCCAGATACTGTGGGAACCATCTTAGGTGGCACAATAAATTGTGACCCCGGAAGTCCCTCAGACGACGAAGACCTTCCTCACCCTTCCTCTTCCGTTGCATACAGATCTTCTCCCACAGGCCCTGACGAGGGCTCCCTGTTAGTCAACGGTGCTTGTTACTATGGCGATGACAGCGTGTGGCGGGAGCCTGGGCAGATGGAAGAGGAGGATCTGCATTCTGTGCCTCTGGGCGGCCAAACCCACCGACAAGTGTCACTCAACAACTACCTGGATGCCATCGAGGCTACCAGGACCTCCGGGGACCAAGCTCTGGCAGGTTCGTCACCGAAACTCCGCTCCAGCTTTCCAACAGACACACGGCTTAATGCCATGCTGCACATAGACTCAGATGAGGATGAGGAGATGACAGAACAACACAGGGAGCAACAGGAGATGAGGACACAGCAGAACCCAGAGTTATTGAGGTTGGCTACATCTGAATCTCTTCAGGGGAACGAGCGTTCAAAAGGAGAGCCACAGGAGCAGACTGGAGCTGGGACTGGACCTGGGACAACAACAGAGGAAGGTTCGTCTTTCAGTGCTCAGCCTGAAACTGAGCCTGCAGGGGCTGAACCTGGAGCTGCAGACGGTGCAGTCAAAACATCAACAGTTGGGTCTGCAGAGGTAGCTGGAGCGGCAGCTAAGGCTGCACACATCACTGGGGAAACTTCCAGCTCATCTCAAGCATCAGGTGCTGAGTCAGCTGCAGTAGCTGGGTTAAGGAAGCCTGTGGTGGAATGTACCTGTCAGGAGCAGAGCAGAGCAAACCAGGAAGTACCCTGTAATCCCTCACTTGGTCCCCTTTCACCCATTCAGGTGAGCAGCTGTAGTTTACATTTCCGAAATGTCAGTCAAATCTCTTCTTCACTCACCTTTTTTCCTATCCTGTCCTCAGGAGGTGGAGACAAGAAAAGAAGTGGCGCCAAAGGCAGAGGAGGAAGGGGATTCATCGGGCAACGAGGCAAACAGACCAGTAGCAGCGGCAGCTCCTACGAGCAGCATCATAGCTGACCAAGGAGGAGGGACTTCTGGAGTTGGTAAATGTTTCTGTTTATGCGATGGGCAACAACATTTATTACTATTATTAAAACACAATACACAAGGGTCTCTGGGTAGTTTACCTGGTAGAGCACGCGTCCATATATATAGATTTGCTCCTCGACGCACCAGCCGGTAACAGATGCTCAGGTAACAGAGACTAGACACTTTTGGAGGCCTTGGAGGGCTGAGTTGTGTGGAATTGTCTAAATTCCTGTAGAAATGTCAGGAGACATTTAATTTAGTCGTGGAGAGTGTGGCACAGTGTGTCCCCCCCCCACACACACACTCTTTATTTATGAATTGAGTAGAAGCTAAGGACTCAAAACATACAAATACTTTATCACTTATCTTTCTCAGTGTCTGGTCACAGGGTATTCTGAGTAAATGGGTTTGAATGGGTGAGGTTGTTCCTGCTAAGTTCAACATAGTCAGCAGAGGGCGCTCTAGGCTTTACAATACACTGCGCATCAGTAGCTGATGCTAGCAGTAGAAGTAATTGTCAGTACGGGATGAAAGAGTTTACGCTACAGAGAGCAATCCTGACCTAAAATGTATTATCTATCTGTTTTACAGGTAAGCTGACCACAAACTAAACCCTGGTGTTAAATCACAGTCCTATGAGAGCTAATTGTTGCTAGTGTGCTAACAGTAATTGTACAGTTTATTTTCATGTTATCTTTACATGTTAGCTCAAGTCGTAAAATCTGATAAAATGTGTGAAATGTCTAGCAGGCTAGTGTAAATGAGTATGGGTCGACATGCCCACGCCAGAGCCAGAGCCAGAGAGAGAGAGAGAGAGAGAGAGCTGCGACACCTTTTGATCTCGCTAGCAGGGGGGTCCCATGGTTCATGTAAGCCTGTATAGTTCCAAACACACACCGTGCTGTCATGTTTTTCTATGGGACTGACAGCAGCGAGTGCGATAAAGAATGGTAAATATAAATAAAAATACACATCAAATTACTTGTTATTGCATTATTGCATATGTGTAAATGTCATGTTTACATTTGGAGTGGCACAACTGAAAGCCAGAGTTTTACTACAACCTTCACTATATAAACACTAAATAGGACAATTAAAAATGAGAACCCACTACAGATAATATATCTGCAGTATAATACTGGTGTAAAATACAAAAAATTATTTCTTAAAACATAATCTGTCATTAATAATCACCCAGCAACATGTTTAAAACACAAGAATAGAAACCTTTAACTTCCAGAGTGATTGTCAGGTCTTTTATATTATTATTATTATTATTATTATTATTATTATACAGATGTACACTAGAACAGATAGCTAAAGTCAAAACAGGGCTTTATCTTCCAATGTGATCAAATAAAAACCCATAAGCTGCTTATTTTTTATAAATATTTTATACACTTAATTAATGGACCAGTTTATATTATTACACTAAAATACTAAAAGTAGCTTGATTATCAGTCAAAGTGTCCCAGAACATTCATTTGTTACTTTGCTATTCTGCTTTCTCAATCGCAAAGGAGCAACAGTCCATTCAGCATTTAGCTAGTGTCCAGACCACTTCTTCTGAGTTGACAACACAACCATGATCATACACAAAGCATCAAATATATTAAAGAATAACAACTCATTACGCTAGGATGAATGAGTGGAATAGTATTTGTTTTAAAGGTCCCATGGCATGACAATTTCACTTCATTAGGTTTTTTTTAACATTAATATGAGTTCCCCCAGCCTGCCTATGGTCCCCCAGAGGCTAGAAATGGTGGTAGGTGTATCCTATCGTATCCTGCTCTGCCTTTGAGAAAATGAAAGCTCAGATGGGCCAATCTGGAATCTTGCCCCTTATGAGGGTTATGAAGGTTACCTCCCCTTTCTCTGCTTTGCCCGCCCAGAGAATTTGGCCCACCCATGAGAGAGATATATCATGGCTTTCAAATGAGTTGTTTTGCAGCTTTTCTACCTTTAATTCTATTTAAAGTGATGCAAAATGTGTGTGTGTGTGTGTGTGCGCGCAGGTGCAGGTGCCACAGCTCAGGTTAATGGTCACCAATCTGTTCGCTCCCTGCCATCTGTCCGCCATGACATCAGTCGTTACCAGAGAGTAGACGAGCCACTACCACCTAGTGAGTGTGTTTTCTAATATTCTGCACAATTTACTATAGTTTGCTCACACAAAACACTCACTTTAGCTTACACTAAGCAGTAAATTAGTTAGAAGTTGCTCTCCACCGACTCAGTCAAATTAAACTTATTTTATTGGTCATAAAAAGAGAATTTTTAAAAAGGAATTCATTACTCGTGTTTGAGTGTACACTTAACATTTCTGAAATTCATACTTTTACTAATGAGCTAACATTATGAGCATTGTCTTGCTATTGTGTGTGCTTTTACTTCTGTCAATTTGTGTGTGTATGTTACCAGACTGGGAGGCTCGTATCGACAGCCACGGTCGGATCTTTTACGTGGACCACGTGAACAGAACCACAACTTGGCAGCGTCCCACTGCTCCCCCCGCCCCGCAGACCCTCCAGAGATCCAACTCTATACAGCAGATGGAGCAGCTAAACCGCAGGTCAGAAAACACAGACACACACAGATACTGCGGTCAGCCTTAATGTTTAAAGTGGACATATTATGCTTTTCTGTTATATCTACAATGTTATAATGTTGGATTTTCATGTTAAACGTGGCCAAATAATCAACAAACCTCAACAAATAATGTGATAAAGATATTTTAGACGCCTTAAGCCCATATACCCCTAGAGCTAAAACGTTCAGATTTCCCACTGTTCTGAGTGCTCCAGTTTCAACAGTTTTTTCGATTCTCGGCTAAGTGTTATGTAGAGATGTTCTGATACCATTTTTTTCCCTACCGATTCCAATACTCGTGCTGCGGGTATCAGCCAATACCGAATATTGATAGCGATACCAGTGTGTTTAAAAAAATAAAAATAAAATAAAAATAAAAAAAGATCATACTACACCAGAATGCTTGTGATATGATTAAGGCCTGGCTCAGGTTAAACCCTTTGCAAAACTTGAATGAATACAGCAAATGGCGTTTTTAAATTTATTAACAGTACAAAACAAAAAAAGTGCAACAGCAAAAACATAGTTATAGATATCTACAAAAGATTAAAGTGCAGCAACAATATTGTAAAATTAAAAAGGCATTTAATTTTTTTAATTTTTAAACAGCAACTTTAGTGATTCTGCTACTCTTTCTGCTGCTGTCTGGCTGTGCTTTCATATGTGGGGCTTTTGGAAGTCTCTCTGCTCCCTCGGGTGTGTTCCTGCTCAGTAACACCTCCATCTTCTCCACCTCTTGAGTCAGAGCATCCTTGGCATGCATGAGGCTGTCTGCTCCTGTAAAGTATCTAAAAACAATGAAAAAATAATAAATACATGTCTTAATGTGTAAAATAAACAAATAAACAACCTCCTCCATAGTAGCTTTTAGTGGTAAAACATTAATGCAATAGTAATCAATAATAATGCAATACCTAGTTATCCAAAACACCGTTTCAAAATGTTTTATATAAATATAGACATTTAATAAAAAATATTAAACATACCTGTCTTTGAATCGTGGGTCTAAAAGAGTGGCAACTGCATACAAGGGCTCATTCTTGATGGTCTTGAATCTTTTCGGGTCAGCCTCAAGAAGGGTGTTTTTCATGGTTTTTATACCCGTGTCCTCCTCGTTCTCCCGAGCAAGCAGGCGTTTCAGCACTGTGACAGAGGGGATAGCTTCAGCTGCAGAAGAGGTGGAGGAGCTAATCTGTCTGGTCAGTTATTCAAATGGTGCCAGAACAGTGATTTTTTTTTTTTACTGCAGTAAAGCCCACTGGTTAGCCGTAAGGGTCACGGGCAGGTCGTGGTCAGCTCCATATGCTGAGATTGACCGCTTCTGCTCCAGTAAACTCTCGACCATATAGAATGAACTCCAAATGTCCGTGGTAAAGCTGAATGCATGCACGTCTTTCAGCATACACAAAATGTGTTCCCTAACTGTCTCGTATAATTTGGGTAGCGCAGTTTCTGTGATATATTTATGACCTGGCAAACAGTACCTTGGCTCCAAATGCTCCATTAGGCGACGAAATCCCACATTTTCTACGACAGACAGGTGTTGGTCATCCAGGACAATAAACTCCAACATTTTGTCAGTTATCTTTGTTGCTTTTTGGCTGTCGTTAGGAAATTTATCTCATCGCTGGAAAGCAGTTTTCCGAAATTGCTTCTTTACATATATTGCATGTTGGCGTCTTACTGGGAACATCCATTGTTAAGTACTGCCAAACCGTGGACATGACGAGCTAACGTTAGCTCCTTTTAAGGAGGCGTCAGGTGATCAATTCTCCAGCAGCTGCTGATGGCAGCACAGCGCAACTGTTAAGAGCGGCGAAGAAGGACTGTGCTAACGGAGCTAAGCAGTAAATAGATTCTATTTCTAATAAATTACATGGTAACGGGTTGATGCCTGAACTCCAGTACTAGCCGATACCGACATTTTCGGCAGGATCAGAGGCATTTCTGATACTGGTATCAAAATCGGAACAACTCTAGTGTTATGCAACACTTCTCACACACTTCACTTCTCTGGCCTTCTATGATTGGTCATCTGGTCCAGGCAGGTGGGACTGGTGATTTTTTTTCTTTTTTAACCTACTGCGGTGTTAACATTGTCGAATGTAGCTACATGCTAACAATTCTCCCCAATTCCCGGGTCACGTTACTCCTGAAACATTTTCGGTTATGTAGTATTTGGTTTAAAACCTTAATCTTTTAGGAAGAAAACTCGGACAGACCAAAGCTCTTGGTAGTGGTTGGCTTGGTTGGCTCTTGGAGTCTGGTCGGGCTAGAACTCTTCCCTGCTGGATCTGGCTATACTACCCTCTCTCTAGTTTGATTATATTATTGATTATATGGTACACTTTTGCAATTATTTGATTACCTTTACTGTCACCATAGTAATTAACACAAACATACACACTTTTCCAGATATCAGAGTATACGGAGGACAATAACTAATGACTGCAGACCAGAGGAACAGCCAGCCAGTGAGCTGCTGGCTGATGAGACTGACATGCACCCTTCCATCCCAGGTAATTCTCTCACTGCACTGAAGTCTGTAAAACATGTCCAGAAGATATGATTTTTTCTTCTTCAGACTGTGTGTGTGCGTGTGCGTTGCAGAGCTCCGTAGAGACAACAGTGTGGCTCAGTCCAGTTCCAGGTCTCGCCTCAGCCTGCTGCTTCAGTCCCCCAGCGTGAAGTTCCTCACCAGCCCTGACTTCTTCACTGTGCTGCATTCCAACCCTGTAAGGATACTCGTTTTCTTCTCTTCTTTCTTTCAACCAATCAATCTCTATTTCCCCTACCTCTTTCTTAAAGATCATACTCTGCTCTTTGTTGCAAATTGCAAAGCATTCTCTTCAACTTCTGTTGACCACACACTTATTAAGGGTTGTCAGAAAAGGAGGAGGTTATGTATTTCTTCTTTGTGCTTTATGGCAGTCAAATTTTTTGGGAAAGCCCTTTTTCTTTTCTGATCCCAGACTTGTATATTTTTAAAGGTGCAATATGTAATATATTTATTCTATTTAATCCAAAAATTACCACAATGTGTCATCAGATATTAAGGAAACATGCTATGTTTTCTGACAACAATTATTATCAGAAATAATTATTTATTATTTTCTTACAGTATTTTTTCCTTTTTTGAAATTTTTGTTCCGTGATGTCTGTCTGTGTTTTGGCTTGTGTGTTGGTATCAGTTGGTATCAACTGCCTATTGGAAACCGTGCCGGGTTGCCAGATATATCTGTAAAAACGCAAACTCAGTGCGCTACAGCTGTAGTACAGCCATACAAACAAATGGGATCAATGAAGATAGATCTACCTGCCCTAAAAAAAAATCCTCCCCATCTTTCGAAATGGTTGCTTAACCAGAGACAAGGTAAAACACGGGTAAATATTGGCAGTGCATTTAAAAAAGTTGATTAATTTCCTCCAAAACAGGTAAGCATTGAGCTTCATTCATTTATATCACGGCTTACATAGGGATAGTCATTTTCATTCAATCACATGTTACTCGCAAAAAAACGTAGGATCCATGATGCATTACTATGAAACCCACGCAACTTCTAGGCAAGGCCCGCCCTTTAATAGCATTCACATACTACTATTGGCCAGGCGTCCATGCTTACGCAAGGTAACGTAACCCGATTTGTTCAGGTCCTATCCCCTGACCAATCAGCTATCCTAACTTAAACCACTTAAAGTAATGCTTAACCTCAACCAATCAAGCCCCTTTGTAGGGCGGGACTTGCCTAGAAGTTATGTCGGCTCCATAATAATGCATCCATGACATATGCCAGAACTGCAGTAACCATTTTAAACGCTAGCTGTCAGTATTACATATTGGACCTTTAAGTCATGTGAGGTTTGAGGTAAAAAACAAAAAAATCAAAAAAAGCTGTGTTAGAAAGATGCCTTTTTTGTGCACCACTATGTGTATTGCCAAATGCCAAGGAATTAATCAATAATTTCACTGTATCCTCTTTTTAAGCTTTTTGTGCTAATGGGCTAATTTCCGGAGACATTCCAACATCTAAGAATAGTAATGTACTTTATTCATACAGTATTTAGTATTTAATTTCTGTACATTTCCTCTGCACTGTTCAAAATGGTTTGATAAACCAGAAAATGCACTACGCAATAGTGTACAAGAAACGGGTCATTAGTTATTAATGAGGGCGTGGCTTAATCATATGGGGCTGGGCCAACCATCACCAATAAAGAAAGAACTCTGCTGAGTTCAATGACACCTCACACAAGACTCTACCTAAACGGTTCAAATGTTACAAAAGGGGGTGTGGTCTGAGTAAGTGGGCGGGTTAAATTATAGGGGAGCGGCTCAGTATCACCTAGACCACACATAGGTTTCATGTTTTATCGGATGATGTTTGTCATATAAGGCTGATTTCCTGTGGCCATGCTATGACCAAAATCAATTTTAGCCTATAGATGTCCCCAGGCCTGGACCCTTGTCAATCGTGAGAATTTTCGGGAAGATATGATAATGACTAATTATTAACTAGTTACAAAAACTTTCTTGTTCGTTGATAAAAGCTCAAAATGGCTGTCACACACACCGTCCAACAAAAAAGTCTTGATTTTAATAACCTTTCAGTGTTGAGGTCTGTAGATGACACAGACCGCATTTGACGACAGTTGGGGTCGTCAGGGTTGAACTCTTATGAATCCTGAAAAGTTTCAAGCCAATTTGATAATATACACTCAAGTTACACCCACTTCCTGTTTTGATGGCGCAATGCACAAAATAGCTGCCCGCTACAGCCAGGCCCCATCAAGTCCCCAGGACGAGCACCATGTCTAAAAGCCACCATGGGCTTAGCGGTTAAGGGTGGTACTGCACCCCATAGCCCAGAAAGACTTTTCACATAGACAATGCATGGCGAAAGAAACTTCAATATTTCAGCGGATCATTTTCTTGGGAGTACTTTAACTTACCAGCCCAACACTTAAAGGATCCTTGTTTAAAAGGCCACGTTTCCTGAGATTGTTATCTATGAATAACCAGACGATGCTTAGCTACTCATACAGGCTCTTCCACACTTTTTTTCTCACTTCCGGTTGCCACTGCTGCACACTTAATTGACATCAATAAACAGAACATTCCTAACAGGAAATTCTAAGGATATTACATGGACATTGGTTTATTTTTAGCCCAGAAGACATGTCGTCTCTCAGTGGTAACTACGGATATGACTACATTATTTTGACCATGTGTGAAAGTGTGATTATTGTAGGGCTGTCCTGAATAACCCTTTTGGGGCTTTAATGCTTCAATAGGAATTACTTGAATACATTTTAAGCTTTGACGGAGGGGGTTCCTGTAATGCAGTTGGGTGGCATACAGAGGACATGTTTACAAGTCAGTTTAGATTAGATAATCACATTGAAATACATTATACATATAGAAAAATATGTATTTTGAAATGCATCCAATATGCTTGTTGTATCAGTAATGTTAATGCCAGGTGGAAAAAGCTAAACTGTCTGCCCAAAGGTAACAAAATAAAAAAAACAGCACATTTAAGATACTTAAGTTAAGTACTTTGCTAATTAGCAGTAATTAGCTAACTTCTCAAATTGAGGAAGGTCTTGCTTTCTTTATACAGTAGAATGAAAGATTCAGCACCCCTTCCCACACCAATAATTTCCATACAATCTTTGACTCATAAAAATGGAAGCACATGCATAAAAATGGTAAATGGATAGTAATTGCACAGTATCACACCTTATTTAAAAGCTGGCCTATAATACTTTACTCAAACTTGCAGTCATTACCTACATATATTAAGTAGGACAACAGGATTAAAAAATCCCAGTTTTATCTCCATCAGTCAAGAGGACCGGGATCAGTTCTTGACCTCTCTTTTAAAAACTCCTCTAGTTCCTTCCTTGCTGTGACAGTCACTTCTCTTTCCGATGCTTAGTCATCCATGGAGAGGAGGAGCTCCATTTTTGCATCTTTTCAGTTTATCTTCTCTTTTCTCCTAATCAACTGTACATTTACTAATTCAGGTGCTTAGCAAACGTGGTCACCTCCTTCTACAACAACAGTTTGTTTGCCTCTTCGGAATGCCAATTGACACTAGTGTCAAGCAGTTGAACTGCAGCTACAACCTCTCCTTTCAATTTCCTCCGGCAGTATTTTTCAGTGCTTTAGTGGCGTTGTTGTCATCCTCCCTTTTTTGACATTTGTCAGCATTGGTACAACTGCTAACAACAATACATTTTTGTCTTGGGACAACAGCTCAGTGAGGATGATAAAAGGCTTAAGAATAGTAGCAGTTGCTTTAGCTGACTTTGTTGTCAGGTTCCGTGTTGGGTCAGCCTTTTTGGCTCACGTTAGGGTCAGAGAGTACTGCAGCTCAAAGACGCTCCAGCATAAAGCATGTTGAATTTTATGATATGCCAGTTTCCTTTCACATATCTGGCACACTGCTTTTTAAAGGTAATCTTGGGAAATTTTTTAATTATTCCAGGCGCTTGACTTTTATGACATCTTGCTAGCCCTCACATGGTCAAACGTTCATTTTCGGTGCTGTAACGTTAGATGAAGTGAGACAGACCTTGACATGATTTTTCTTCGTTCTGTCTATCGATTTCAGTTCTCGGGACAGCAGCTTATCTAAACCTACACACACACACCCCGCCTTTACATAACAACCAGTGCGCCATCTATAATATAACTAATTATAATTCATTATGATGTGAGGAATGTGGGATTTATATTCCCTATTTCATCGTGATTCTTGAGGTAATGCATATATGATAATCCCCCACAAAAAAGATATTAGAATTCTCATTTGGACATTGATCACCATGGAAACAATCAAAGCTTCAAAGCCTTCGAGTAAGCCCTAGAATATTGTGTTAATATGGGCCGTGTATAATTGTGAGTGATACGCAGATCGGCTTTGACCCCATCTGCTTTTACGCTTAAATTATCTACATGCACCCACCCAAATCTATTTTCACTAGTTTCCTGTAGGCTACGTTGCTTTTTAAATGATGTATTGTATTGATAAATAAATATTGCTAAACTGAGCTACTGTTACACAGTACAGGACTGCAGTGTGATTGTCTAAACCCAGCCTGTTGGCTGGTATTTGAAATGCAGGCAGTTTGTTGTATCAGTAACATTGCAAAGTGCAAATAAATATGAATCAATCTCTCTCTCTTGCTCGCTTGCTGAGTAGTCCTATTTGTGTGTATGTGTTGGAACTTAGGTGTTGTGGGCAGTTCTTGTGCGTAGTATGAAATAGAATCCTGCCGATGCCACTGCTAATAGGTGAATTTGAATGAAATTCACTGACTTTGGCTCTTTAAAGCAACAGTTCAACATTCTGGGAAATACCGTCTTCACTATCTGGCCAAAAGATAAAATATCTGGAAGAAGTGGGAAAAAAACTAGCCTGCCTCTGCCCAAAGGGAACAAAATCTGCCTAACAAAACCTTTAAGATACTTAAAAGTTAGCATGCTAACATTTTCTAATTAGCGCTAAACACAAATTATAATTTGTTAGCTAACTCCTCGAATTGGGGAATGTCTTGCTTTTTTGAAAGATTTAGCCCCCCTCCCCACACCAATAATTTCCATACAATCTTTGACTAATTTCTCCATTTTCTCCTTTCCTCTCCTGCTTCTCTTGCATGTCTAGAGTGCCTACCGTATGTTCACCACCAACACGTGTCTGAAGCATATGACCAGTAAGGTTCGTCGGGATGCTCACCACTTTGAGCGCTACCAGCACAACAGGGATCTGGTGGCCTTCCTCAACATGTTCGCCAACATACAGGTGGAGCTGCCCAGAGGCTGGGAGATGAAGCATGACCACACCGGCAAGGTGGGGCCTGCATCACTATCAATCAGTGTGTCCAAGTCTCATATTCTATTAACCTAGAAGGTTTTAGGGGTTTTGGATACAGTAGAATGTATTGTTTTCAGTTCAAGAGCTTGTAGACTTTTAGATATACTCAGCTTTCTACATTGTGCATGTACACTAAGCGAATTATAAACACAGTATGACCTCCGTACATTCTTAACACATTTTGTCCTCTGACAGAGAACATAAAATACAGCATATGACAAAACCATGGATAGCTGATGCAGTTGTGCTGCACATCATATTTAATTGATGTTGCTTTGAATGACTTCTACAAGGCAGAGATGTCTTGTGTTTGTTAAATGCTCTTTGCCTCAATTCCTCTCTCCTCGAGTCTCTTTGTCAACTCCTCGGCTCAAATGTCCTGTGGGTGGGACTAAGACGCAAGGAGAGGAATTAAGGAGAGGAAATGGCTTTGGATGTCAGTGCCTGAGTCAGATGTTGTGAACATTTAGGGCCCAACCAAAACACAAACATGCTTGAGATGTGTCCCATTTACGACAGCTGTATGCAGCTGTTTTTCAAGCCATTTGATAATAGAATGCCTGGGCTCCTTTGATCTAAAGGATCCCCAACATTGCCAAGTTAATGTGGTCTTACTCTGAATTAAATGGTAGGCCAGAAAAGCCTTTACATTAGATTTATTTAGGGAATGGCATAGTAGTAATAGTAGTAGTAGTAGTAGTAGTAGTAGTAGTAGTAGTAGTAGTAGTAGTAGTAGTAGTAGTAGTAGCTTAGAAAACCCCCCATTACATTGTTAGGGCAGACCTAGATGGTGTTATTTCCCCAGCATTATAACTTTTGCTCCATTAATTTGCCATTCCAGTCAGTGAGACTAAGGGGAAATGACACAAGGTTGATGTTATTTAAAAAAACAAAACAAAAACAGATTCTGGGCTTTTGAGAAAACATTCAGGGTTGGAGCCCCAGAAGCCACCCTCCTGCTCCGCCACGCCTGGACATACTTGCAGAATCTATGACATTTTGGAAGCCAGTGATGGTCCAATAAGCAGTCCCTCCAGGATTTTGTGGCCTTTTTTTGAGATTGTTGTGGCCCAAAATGCCTGATTTTGTAACTTGCAATAAAAGTTGCAATATCGTTTGCATTTTTGTTGCAATAAAGAAACTATTTTTGTATACTTTTTTAAAAGTAAAAAGGAAACTTGTTTTGGGGAGAATAAAACCGCTCTGGGCTGAGTTTTCCTAATAACCTAACCAAAAAGGCTTAGGATGCTGCAAATGTTACAATATGAAAATGGCTGGTGGATTTAAGACAAAAAAATTATATAAATTCAATGAATCTAATTTGAACACATTTGTCAATAGCTTATTGATCTTTACGCTATTACCGATCCTGGCCTGGATCATTGATAAATTTAATAAAGGACTTATCATTGCACTTACAATAATGAGCGTAGCTGTCCTCAATTAAGATCATTGTGTACGTCTCATCTTAATTTTTCCTACATCCACATGTGTGTTTGTGTGTGTGCCCTGCCTGCTGCAGACAGCAGACAGGAAACAGCAGCAGCTTTCAGCAACTTTACAGTAAAAAAAAAAAGTTACAGCGTACATTGATGTTAAATCAGAAGCCATGGATGAACAGGAAAGTGCGACTCCTATTGAAGACACGCAATACTGCCTTCAGATCAGGAGATGCACAGGCCTATAGCACATCCAGAGCAAATCTGAAAAGGGGCATCAAAGAGGCCAAGCACTGCTATAAGCTTAAGATAGAGGGACACTTTTCCAACCCTGACCCTCGACGCATGTGGCAGGGCATTCAGGCCATCAGTGACTATAAACCCACTCACTCCACCCCCGCAGCCACTGATGTCAACTTCCTGAACGAGCTGAATGACTTTTATGCTCGCTTTGAAAGAGACAACAGAGAAACTGCCACCAAACTCAAATCCTCAGCCGACCACCTGCCAATCACACTCTCCTCCACAGATGTCTGCAAGGCACTGAGCAGCATCAGCCCGCACAAGGCTGCTGGACCAGATAACATTCCTGGACGCGTACTCAGGGCATGTGCGGAGCAGCTCGCTGGGGTTTTTACAGACATTTTCAACCTGTCTCTTGCCCAAGCAGCTGTACCAACATGCCTTAAATGCACTTCTATTGTGCCAGTGCCAAAACACTCCAGCCCGAAGTGCCTTAACGACTACCGCCCTGTAGCACTCACACCCATTGTAATGAAGTGCTTTGAGTGGCTGGTCCTGGCACACCTAAAAGACTCGCTACCATCCACATTGGACTCACACCAGTTTGCCTACCGTAGCAATAGGAGCACAGAGGATGCAGTTTCCATGGCACTGCACTCTGTGCTCACACATCTGGACAATAAGAACACTTATGCACGAATGCTGTTTGTTGACTTCAGCTCAGCATTTAACACTGTCATCCCGCCTAAGTTAATAGCCAAACTTGGAGACCTGGGCATCAACACTTCCACTTGCAACTGGATCTTGGACTTTTTGACCAACAGACCCCAGAATGTTTGATCAGGCTCCAACTTCTCCACGTCCATCACACTCAACACTGGTGTACCACAGGGCTGTGTGCTAAGCCCATTTCTCTACTCCCTCTTCACCTCCGACTGCAAGCCTGTGTACAAATCTAATTCCATCATCAAGTTTGCGGACGACACTACGGTGATTGGTCTCATCAGCAAAAACGATGAGACTGCCTATAGGGAGGAGATCAAGCACCTGGCCACATGGTGCACTGAAAATAACCAGTTCCTCAACACCACCAAAACGAAGGAGCTCATCGTGAACTTCAGGAAAGAGTCAAGAGGCACGCACGACACCATCCACATCAATGGAATGGCTGTTGAGCGTGTCTCCAGTTTCAAGTTTCTGGGGGTCCACATCTCGGCGGACATGCCCTGGTCAACCAACACCTCCTGCTTGGTCCCTGAGGACAAAGAGGAAGAATCAGCTATCCTCAACTATCCTGGTAAACTTCTATCGCTGTAGAAAGCATCCTGACCAACTGTGCAACAATGTGGTATTGGAGCTGTTCTGTTGCAGGGTGCAAGGCACTTCAGCGGGTGATGAAAACCGTCCAGCACATCACTGGGACTCCACTAGCCGCCATTGAGCACATCCAGAGGAAACGCTGTCTGCATCGAGCTCGCAGCATCCTTAAGGACTCCTCTCACCCAGCCCACAAACTGTTTTCTCTCTTGCCCTCCGGCAGGCGTTTCAGGTGCCTCCAGACCAGGACCAGCAGACTAAAGAACAGTTTTTTTTCCCCCAGAGCTGTCTCTTTATTGAACTCTAATCCTCATTGATCCCACTCCCCTCATATACTGATAGACTCTCCTCTCCCTCCTCACACGTGCCTCCATTTTGTTATCTGCAATACTATAATGTTCACCTGCACTGCTGACTGTTACTATAGTAACAACTGTTTATATCGGCATCTTGCACTACTTACCTTGACTGGTATTTCAATTTGCACTGCTGACTGTTTATTTGCAGTACCAATTGTTTACATATACATCTGCAATACCGTACTTTAACTGTAATATGCAATTACTTTCCACTGCACTTTAATTTAAATAAACTTTATTTGTACTACCTTAAATCCATTGTTATACTGCTAATTTTAGCCTAACTTATTATATATATCTATCTGTAAAAATTCTGTTTATAATAATAGCCGTCTGTATATATCTTCATATTACATATTCACCTGTAAACGCTGTAAACCATTAGTATATTATGTTCATTGTACATATCATTGTACAAATAAGTTTAATTTTGATTCTCAGACAGATGTTTTCTTGTTCAGGTCATCTGGGATGTTTAAATCTTTTTTTAAACATTTTTTATTCTCCACTGAGTGACACAGAGTACAAAGTAATCACCCTTAATGTGAACGAGTTACATAGTCTTATAAAACCAAGTAAAGTGATTGCTAAAATGAAATGAGAAAAACCATAAAGACATATCGACCATAAAGATGTTACACTATTGAATATCTACAGACCACCAGGAATTGATGCACAGTTGATCAAGAGTGTTTTCAAAAGGATATCTACAGAAGCATCAGGTGTGTTAATATGAAGGGTGACTGACATCCTTCCTTAGACTCTTCATGTAGAACTAACAAGTTAAAACTGGATGTATTATTAAAAAACTAAATTTTAAAAACTTAAAGAATTAGGAATGATAGATACTGTATATGGAGAGAATTAGAACCACTTTATAATACTACATATACCTTGTTTTCCCTTCCTCACTCTATGTACTCAAGACTTGAATATAATGTCGGAAACATTGCAGCGGTATATTTAACATCACACTTAGATACCAAGCCCAAGAAGACTTTTTAGAGACTTCACAATAATCTTCTGAATGGCCATCAATGTTGAGATAAAAAAAAGAGAATTTAAAGACTATACGGTTCAAAATAATAATGGAGCGGTGTCTCCCAGAAGTTTATGGGATGCCGCCAACGCTGTAATGAGAGGTAAACTTATAATGTGGTCAGCTGAGAAGAAAAGAGAAGCAAATTAAGGATTTGATCAAAGAGTTAATATCTTGGGAGAGTGAACATATGAAGTTCAATAACATGATGTTTTTCAGAATACAAAACATACTCCAAATAACCTAAAATAAGTATTTGAACACCCTGCTATTTTGCAAGTTCTCCCACTTAGAAATTATGGAGGGGTCTGAAATTCTCATCGTAGGTGCATGTCCACTGTGAGAGACATGATCTAAAAAAAATAATCCAGAAATCACAATGTATGATTTTTTAACTATTTATTTGTATGATACAGCTGCAAATAAGTATTTGAACACCTGAGAAATTCTATGTTAATATTTGGTACAGTAGCCTTTGTTTGCAATTCCAGAGGTCAAACGTTTCCTGTAGTTTTTCACCAGGTTTGCACACACTGCAGAAGGGATTTTGGCCCACTCCTCCACACAGATCTTCTCTAGATCAGTCAGGTTTCTGGGCTGTCGCTGAGAAACACAGAGTTTGAGCTCCCTCCAAAGATTCTCTATTGGGTTTAGGTCTGGAGACTGGCTAGGCCACGCCACAACCTTGATATGCTTCTTCCAGAGCCACTCCTTGGTTATCCTGGCTGTGTTCTTCGGGTCATTGTCATGTTGGAAGACCCAGCCTCGACCCATCTTCAGTGCTCTAACTGAGGGAAGGAGGTTGTTCCCCAAAATCTCACAATACATGGCCCCGATCATCCTCTCCTTAATACAGTGCAGTCGCCCTGTCCCATGTGCAGAAAAACACCCCCAAAGCATGATGCTACCACCCTCATGCTTCACAGTAGGGATGGTGTTCTTGGGATGGTACTCACCATTCTTCTTCCTCCAAACACGGTTAGTGGAAATAGGACCAAAAAGTTCTATTTTGGTCTCATCTGACCACATGACTTTCTCCCATGACTCTGGATCATCCAAATGGTCATTGGCAAACTTAAGACGGGCCTTGACATGTGCTGGTTTAAGCAGGGGAACTTTCCATGCCATGCATGATTTCAAACCATGACGTCTTAGTGTATTACCAACAGTAACCTTGGAAACGGTGGTCCCAGCTCTTTTCAGATCATTGACCAGCTCCTCCCATGTAGTTCTGGGTTGATTTCTCACCTTTCTTAGGACCATTGAGACCCCACGAGGTGAGATCTTGCATTGCCCCAGTCCGAGGGAGATTAACAGTCATGTTTAGCTTTTTCCATTTTCTAATGATTGCTCCAACAGTGGACCTTTTTCACCAAGCTGCTTGGCAATTTCCCCGTAGCCCTTTCCAGCCTTGTGGAGGTGTACAATTTTGTCTATAGTGTCTTTGGACAGCTCTTTGGTCTTGGCCATGTTAGTAGTTGGATTCTTACTGATTGTATGGGGTGGACAGGTGTCTTTATGCAGCTAACGACCTCAAACAGGTGCATCTAATTTAGGATAAAAAATGGAGTGGAGGTGGACATTTTGAAGGCAGACTAACAGGTCTTTGAGGGTCAGAATTGTAGCTGATAGACAGGTGTTCAAATACTTATTTGTAGCTGTATCATACAAATAAATAGTTAAAAAATCATACATTGTGATTTCTGGATAATTTTTTTTTTTTAGATTATGTCTCTCACAGTGGACATGCACCTACGATGACAATTTCAGACCCCTCCATGATTTCTAAGTGGGAGAACTTGCAAAATAGCAGGGTGTTCAAATACTTATTTTCCTCACTGTATATGAAATAGGTAGAGAGTAGAGAATGACTATAAAAATTAGATTTCAGTCACTACAACTACCTGAGGATAAGGGTGGAATGGCTTTACCCTGCTTGGAGCATTATTATAGAGCAGCACAATTGCAGTTTCTGGTATGTTGGTGTGATCGTACATGTGATGCAAAATGGAAGGATTTAGAACAAATTCAAATAAACATACCTCACCAAACATTACTGGGAGATAAATCCCTCCTAAATATCTGGACATTGTCCAACTGGACCGCAGTCCCTCTAAATATTTGGAGTAAAGAAATTAAAGACCAGAAAAAAATGCACTGGGTGGCATTCAATACATAATTCATAGCATAAATACTTATTTTTAACCCACAAAATAAATAAGTCACAAAGCCACAAGCCTGAACATGGTTAGTGTTGGAAACTGTGTGGTGATGTCTGCTGGTCGTTTGCATATATTTTGGGAATGTCCTCATATCGTATTTCTGCTTACTGGCTCGAGATCAGAACAGATCTCAGATCAATAGTCGGTATAGAGCTTGATTTCAATTTCAGTTTTTTGTGTTAGGAAACATACCAATAGGACTAAAAAGTTAACTGTATGTTGTGAGTGCTTGTCGCCATTTGTTTCTCTCGAATCCCAAGACAAATTTCTCCTTTAGGAGACAGTAAAGGCTTATCTTATTTTATCTTATCTTACTAGCAGGTTGTAAAAAGGAGGAAATGGCTGAATAAAGAACCTCAAACAATCCCTGAGTGGGTAGAAATAGTTCAGGAAATTTATATTACGGAACAATTGACTTTGTCTTTGAGACTTGCCACTGAAAAATGTAAAAAATAGTGGAAAACTGGAAGTCTTACTTGAAAGTGAAGTCATTTCTTAACTGGATATTTATTTTCTTTTTTTCTTTACTAAGATTAACAGAAAAGACTTCAGCCTGAATGAGCGGAACCTTATGGTCTTTATGATTTAAAAGGGCATTAATGTAAACAAAGGACTTTTATTTCTCTTTTTTCATGATGTCAAGCATTTCACCTTACCTATGATGACAATGTCTGATGTCCTGTTTTGTCTATTTTGTTATTGTGAAACTAATAAAAATACAGTATAAAAAATGTCTGAGGGGATCTTCAAATATTTTGTGAAACATGTCACAGTATATGCACACTAATGTATGTTAAATGTGTGATAGGTACTTTAAAAAAATTTGCGAAAAATGCAATTTTGCAATGAATTAAGTTAAGTCAACTGTAGAATTAACACTTATCTATCTCTTGTTGCGCATACATATGCAGCCTTTCTTCGTGGATCATAATTGCCGTGCCACATCTTTCATTGACCCCCGGCTGCCTCTCCAGAGCACTCGGGCCCCGAGCCTCCTAGCTCACCACCAACATCTGACTCGCCAACGCAGCCACAGTGCTGGGGAGGTCAGCTCACGACGATTGGTAAGACCAATAAAAACACAGGTGTTTTAAGTATCTCAGCTAGGTATGTAGCTGACATACCTAAGCTAGTCCGCTGTTAAAACTATAAAAATGTAACATCCTTCCCCCTCTTTGTAGGTGGGTGAAGCCGGCCCACCAGTCTTGCCACGGCCTTCCAGTACCTTCACCTCTGCCAACAGGGGGCATTGCCAAGACGTTGTGCCAGTGGGTCAGTACAAACACACACAACCTTTCAGAAAAGATCAAATATGAACTACATATATGTCTGGTGGAATTTCCAGCTTACAAACAAACATGCAATGTAAGTTGGACAGTGGTACCCCAGGTCTTATTCAGGTCCAACCTATCCTCACAATCTTTCCAGGCAGTGGGGTACTTCAACTTTGTGACTCCATAGTTTTCAGGGAATCTAGGCAGCCGTATGATAAGGGAATGTTTTGTTTTAGGACTATCTGCTCGGAAGGTCGGTGTTAGGGATGGGCAAGTTTTGTTTTGTGAGTTTTGTAACGTTTTTTTAATGTTATAGGGGCCATTTTTGTGCGCCTATTCGCAAAACCCGTAAAATACATACATTTTCACCAGACTTGATGCAACTGCCAAATTTGGTGAATTTTTGAATATTAATTCAATATTAATTAAGCCCCTCAAAGAGGCAATTAATTTGCCGGGAAAAAGAAAGTTACAATAGGGCATTCAAAGAACAGAGCAGCCCACACAGTGAGATCTTGGTGCCTTTGAATCAAATCAGATTTTTTTTTTAAATTGGGGGTATCTGCAAATACATTCTGGAAACAAAGATGAACAAGATAACGTTAACCATGAACATTTGACTATGTACAGATGTAAGTTTAATATACAGAGGTTAAATTGGGCCGGAGCGCAACTCCACCTCCTCAGGTCCCCAGCACATCCTGCCGGAGCTCAGCTCCACCTCCTTCAGCACCAAACCTTTTGCCCTGAATGTTTGGTGCGTACCCCCTGAATGCATTTTGAAAAGTTGACTGACAAATATGAAACCGTACGTTGCTTAGTTTCCACTCTTGCTGTAGAAAGCTGTGCAGCTTCAGGTTTATGGATGCGCTCTGCTGTCGACATGCTGCGGCAGATGTGTCGCGTTTAAGCTCCGTGTATTTCTGCCGTAGTTTTGGTTTTCCACCTCCAATGTAGAGCAGCGCACAGCCACTTCCCTAATCTTTGTCTCATTCAGAGACCAGAGACCTAAACAGGGCTCTGTGTCTGTCAGAAGGTCTGAGATCTATTGTATAAGCAGAGCAATCACATATCACATAGATTATTTTCTGAAATATAGTGACTTTTTTCTTGTACTAGCCAATTATAGCTTTATTTTTCACAAAATATCACAACTTCTCCAAACATCTGAAATATTACAGTCATGGGGTTTATTAATAAATAAAAATAAATAATGAATCACTGAGGTAAAAAATTTCATGCACATTTAACGAGGTTACATCCCCAACAAAAGATACAAAAGAGGGAAGAATAAATGATGCCTGAGCTACATGTGTTCTGACTCAGATATAGTTACATAGAAAAGTCGATACAGAATGCCTGAGAGCCTTATTGCAATGTATTCCATTTTGTTTTCATATTTTGATTGTAATGTTTCCCTTTATATAAAGATATTTCAGGCATATTGATTCAGAAAAAGATAGATTGGTGCATACAATTTCACCAACATGCAGGAGATGAAGTGTTTAATGCTAAAAATAAGTCTGGGGGTGTGTTAACTGCCTTTTAACAGTGGCCTAAAGGTAAAAAATAATAATAAAGTGAATTGTAAAAAATTAACTAATCAACAATACACATTAATGGAAAAAGAACCCAATTTGGTGAAAAAACACATGAAGTCATTTCTTACGGCGTGACTATGAATGATGACCATTCACGTAAATAAGGGCTCCCCCTCCCTACAAAAGCCAATTTAACCACTGGTGAAGTGTTACATATACGCATTTGTACATAAAGTTACATATAAACAACCTTTGACGCTTAATAAACAGTAAGGCAATTAGTGTAAATGATCCAGTAGATGGCGCCAATGTTCAATAAATGTTACAGAGTTACAATGTATTCTTCCAGCAGTGCAGGCCACATGAGCTGATGATGTACTAAAATTTAATTTATCGTATTATTTTTATATGTCAGTACTTTTAGAGCAACTTGTATAATGGATAAAGGGCCTGGAACATTTATTGAATGAATTGAAATAGATTTAAACCTAGACTTTATAGACTTACTGTTTATTGATTGACTTGAATTCACTCAATACATTTTGTCTGGCAACGACGCTTAGGTGTGGCAGCGTACTTATCAACTACAATGTACACTGGTGATGTTGTAGTCCATCCAAACGTTAGAGTCACACGACCGTCTCCTTCGGTAGGTTATCTGCGGCACTATCCACTTGCTTTACTCGGAGACAGTGACCAATGGACAGACAGACAGACACCTGACCTCATAATCTTTCCAGGCAGAGTAGTACTTCAACTTTGTGACTCCATAATTTTCAGGGAATCTAGGCATACTCGCCATACTCGGAGACAGTGACCAATGGACGGACAGACAGACACACACACACACATATACACATATTTGGGAGAGAGAGAGAGAGAGAGAGAGCCTAGAGGAGAAAGATTGCTTTGTGACCGGTGCGGAGAATTGCAGGCAATCCTGCAGAATCTACACTTTGCGGCTATTCGCTGTGCTTCAGTGTCTGGTGTGTTTCCACTGTAATTCATCAAGATCTCCCGAATCATATGTGAAATGAGTTGTGCTGCTCCTGAGTTTTTCCTTAACAATATGTGCATTCTTTCTTCAGCTTACAATGACAAGATTGTGTCGTTTCTTCGACAAGCAAACATCTTTGAGATTTTGCAGGAGAGACAGCCTGATTTCAACCGGAATCATTCACTGAGGTACACACACACACACACACACACACACACACACACACACACACACACACACACACACACACACACACACACACCAGCATCTGTCTTAGCGTAATGTTTCTTTGACAGGGACAAGGTGCAGCTGATACGCACAGATGGAGGGTCAGGATTGGCCAGGCTGTCAGGTGATGCTGATCTTGTCATGCTACTAAGGTGAGTCCTGATTCCTTTCATCTTACCTCCATCCCTCTCTGATGTTTGCTTCCCTATTTCATTTCTGATTTCCATAGGCATATAAGTGTGAAAGTTGGTCATACACCCATGATCAGAAAAGCGATGACGTGAGAGTTGGTGTTTGCCCATTGGTTGTTGCTCTTTTCAGAGAAATATATTTTGCAAGCACATACATTATATTAGCACGTTTGCTATTATCCATATTAACTAAAATAAAAGCCCCTTTCACGCAGTTTACTCATGTGTCCTTTCGCAAACTCTTGCTCAACTGGCACGGGTCTTGTCTCCCTCTCTCTCTCAACCTATCTAGAACTATCTACAGCATCCTGGTGTTGGGGTGAAGTCTGTTCCCCTGTCGAATAATGTTTGCCTCCTGTTAAAATGCTTAGTGCCCCCCTCTGTTTGGTTCAGGCTCATGTACAGGGACACACATCAACAGGGGAACAGTCTCCGACACACCTGTTGCATATTGAAGAAAAAAAAACTGTTCAACTACTGGATTAAAATTCAGTATTGATTTATATTACAGAAATGCCTTAATAGTTTTGTGTATTATAATGCTGTTGTGTTGCTTGAATTACAATAACGTGTATCTCCTTGTGTGATTAACATTAGCACAGCAGCAGACCATACTGTCCATGCAGCCAACATGTGCGGTGGCCGACAGGGGCAAACGTACTGCAACTTAAAATAGACAAAACATAAACAAATTAAGAAAACATCTTTATTAATTTGACAACACATGCACAGCATTTAGCAAACCTGTTGCAAATACACACAACCAAATACAGAAACGTGCCCTAAATACACACAACACAACCAAATACACAAACGATGCAAAAAGGCAAGCACCCAATCCCCGAAAACAAATGCAACAAAAAAACACAGCATCCAGTTCAAATAATGGAGTTAACATTTATTTTCCAACCTCACACAAACACTCTTTGTTCAAAAGTATTATCACAGTGGATTCTGGTCGGACTGGCAATGGAGTAGGACTGTTTTTATAAAGTAAATAAGCACATTGCATTACAAAACACTGTGTGAAAACTGCTGCTTTTCGGAAATAAGAAAATAGTTGATATGTAGGTCAAGGCGGAAAAAATATGCAAATATGAACACATCATCCAGGTCTAACGCTGCCTCGACTTTGAGTTACACCATCACCTGAACTCGAATGACTCAATTCGAGATTCAACGGGGAAACTATCTCCATCTTTCCGGACTATACTCATACTATACTCTCTTCAAACTTAAAACAAAGACTTCAGATAATAAACTGTACTCTTCTGTCTGCGTTTATGGAAGTTCTAAAATTGCTGAGCAATCGCTATGGCGTCCGGTTTACTAGCCTATTCCCAGCCCGACTACGCATCTCACAGGACGGTAAAGAAAATGAATTTACAGAATCTGATGAAGCGATTAGGTGTGTCAAGAAAGACATCATCCCCACAGAAACTTGAAAGTAATTGAGATAATGTGTTTATACATTGTCACCGCTGAAAGCAGTTTTTGGAAACAACTCAAAATCCCCGTCTGATGACTAAAGTCCTTGATCCAGTTAAAAGATATAGTTAAAGGCCATGTTGCAGGTTAACCACCACTGTTGATTATTGGGTACAAAAAGCACTCAAGATATGTATATCATTTTTAAAAATGTCTCCAAATAGTGTTAAAAGTTAGTTTTTGGTCATTTTTGGTGTTTGCGGGTTTATGAAGTCAATTCGGCGATGACGTCACAATTGGGAGTTAAGTCTCAGCCTAGCACTAGAACTACGGAGACTGACTGGGATGTGGAAGAGGAGGAAAGGCCAGCAGCCGAATAATTACCAACCTGCCAGACGTGAGAGGGCAAATGAGGAATTGTCAAGATTGTGGGGAAGTCTCCTTCATTTTTTCTCTTTTATTTTAGCAACGCAGCAGTACATACAATGACTTTACTTTTTACTGTCAGTGAATAGCACCGAGTGAACGTCAACGTTTTCTTTCGAGCTAGTGACAGTGATCATGTCGTTAGTTCAGATAAGTTATCCTCCGGACGGCTACTCTCTTTTTCTTTTCTCTCACTTCTCTGTGTGCCGTGCGCGCCCGCTCGCGGTGTGAGGCTCGTGTCTGCGCTATTCTCCGACATGCACTCACAATCACACCTATAGACCTTTAGTACAAAACTAAAGTAACGAGCCAGTTTTGTGAAATGTAAGGAGTAGAAAGTACCGGTTTGTGTTAAATTGTAAGGAATAAAAGTAAAAAGTCACCAAAAAAATAAATAAATAGTAAAGTAAAAATATCTGAAAAATCTACTTGAGTACAGTAACGAAGTATTTGTAATTTGGTACTTCCCATCTCTGACAACAGACACTAGCCAGGATGTCCTGATACTATGCCACAATACTGTAGCCTCTATACTGTAGCCTATGAGACAAGGTATTCACAGCAAGTAACATCTCTAGACCAATGATGATAATTAGGGTTGTGTTTATTAAGCCTCAGCCTTCAAAGAAAACAAAAACTGTACAATGCCATTACATCTGCATTGAAAATAAAATACAAATAATATAATGTCACTGGCTACAGAAACCCCAAATTACACAAACTTATAATTATAAAGCAGTACAGTACAGTTAAATTTGTTGGCTTATTTAGCCCTCTTCCCTGTTATTAGCACAATAACAGTGGTACTAATGTCTGCCTGATGTTTTCCCATTTCATTCATAGCATTCATAGTAGCAGCAACCTAACCTTAACCTAACAGAAATGATTAAACACGTTAAGTTTGACAGCACTAAATGGCACAATCCTTTTCATTTCACACTCATGTTGATAGCTGACTATACAATTTCCTAAGATAGGGATAAAGGCAGCCTAATATAATGGTCCTTTACACTCTGGCTAAGTAATACAGTGTTACTTTGGTCGTCAAGAACTACAACATTACTGCTGTTGCTTGCGGTTGCACTGCACAGCTCTGTGAGCTTTTTGCATTTTGCTACATCAGTCTCGAGAGACTTGGCCCTCTTTCCTTTGAATTTTTCCCATCCACCTTTCTCCTTACTTTTTCTCTAGCGTCTTGTGATAGCCAGACTAGTAAGCAGGCCTACTCTTCTTCCTCAGTTAATTTTTTTTATTTTTTACACATAAGTTATATAAGTGATAGTATTAGCGCCCCATTCTGTTGGCTGTTACTATCACTTTATTAGAGTTTTTGTGCGGCCGTTGACGGCCGTCGATTTGACATTAGACGTTTGGGACTTTTCCCAAACGCACAGATTGTCAGTGCGTCCCTGGCTAGCAGGCGTCTAATGAAGTAGAGGTCTATGGAAGTAAATCTGTTTCATCGGATTATGAAAATAAAAATCCATTCAATTTCTAGCACTAAATATTATGCATTGAAATTATGTATCTGAATTTTTTGCTAAAAAAAAGAAAAACAAATTTTCAAAAGTTCATGAATTCAGAATCAAAAATTCAATGTAAAAAATTGTAATATAACAAATTCAGATACAAAATACAATGTATAAAATGCAGTGTTAACATCCGGTAACCCATGGAAAAGCACTTGATTCTAGAATCTAGAACGGGAGTTTGCCATAGTAGCAGCCAACAACTGGCGAATTGCGCATTTGCTCCGATGTTGTTGGATTTGAGAAGCTCCAGTCTGATGTGACAGCCAGTTGGTGGCAGCCAATAGACATATGGATAAGTTTATTTCCTCAATCGTCTGTTCAAATAACAAAACATAAGATAAACAGCAACCTGTGGTTTTCTGCCTTTTGGAGTTAAGAAGCTCCACAAGTGATTGTGGGCTTAACATTTATGAGTTGCTGGTAACGCTGCTCTCCTACTCCTCTGACTCCTCCTGCTTTCTTTGCTCCTGGCTGCCCAGAGCAAAGCAATAGGTCTGTCTTTAACATAGCCATCAAAGTGTATGTGTAAATAATAAATCTAGGCTATAAAAATATACAAATGTACACCTGTAGGACAGACTAGTGTTCAACGATTGTCCATGAGACTTCCAGCTGACAGCAGGGTCTGTGAGTATCACTGGTCAGCCAATGAGTGCTTCTCAAGCCCAACAACATCAGAGCAAATGTGTAATTGGCAATCAATTTTGGTAAAACTGCCCATATTCGAACTCTACCCATTAAATGTCTTGCATAAAAAAGTCTCAAAACTGAATTTAGTGATGAAATAGACAAAATAGTTGTTTGCTTCAGTTACTATGGCAAACTGCCATTCTAGATTCCTTGGGTTCCTGGATGTTAACACTGAATTGTAAACATTACCTTTTGCAGCATGTTGAATTTGAGGAAGTATTTTGCATCTGAATTTGATATATTGTTAATTTCAGTAAATACAGATTTACTTCCATTGAGGTCCCACTTTTTTCACATTATTTGATGTAGTTCTACCCTTATTGTCATATTTTGGTAAGTATTTAATTATTCTGAGCTGCTATCCACTCATAAATGGGCCTTACTAAAAAAACAGTAAAAGGCAAATCAGCAACAACAGGCCGCCGGGAGCATGGTGCATGCTTGCTGTGATGCTAAATTGCTCTGTCTCTCCTCCTCTGTCCTCTGCAGTTTGTTTGAAGATGAAGTAATGTCCTATGTGCCCCCTCATGCCTTACTTCACCCAAGCTACTGCCAGTCACCTCGAGGATCCCCTGTCTCCTCCCCACAGAACTCGCCTGGTAAGAGACTTAAGGCCTCTCGTGCGCTTTCATTTTACACACTAGCAGATCAGTTTATTCTCTTGAAAATCTCTCCTTCTGCTTAGAAAATCTGCCATTATAATAGCAATGCGCCAAAGTACAAGCACGCCTGGCTTTTATGGAAGATAACACTCTGATTGGTTTATTGCATGTTATGCCCAAAACACACCTAGGATTAATTAAGACACTAAATACAACCCTTTTGAACCATGCGCACAGACCCTTTTTTGCCATTAATCTAGCAAAAGTGGATTCGTACACAGCCTAAACGCACCTGTGCCAGGTAGTTCACACCTTGCGCTTATATTGTTAAAACACAACCCAGAGAGTCTAGTCACACACAGTCACAACGTTTCTCTTTCTCTCTGCCTGTAGGTACTCAGAGAGCTAATGCCAGAGCCCCAGCACCCTACAAGAGAGATTTTGAAGCCAAACTGCGCAACTTCTACAGGAAACTGGAAACTAAAGGCTACGGCCAAGGCCCAGGGAAGCTAAAGTAGGTGTAATGTGTTTGTTTGAAGACAGACCTTTCTTCTCATTTTTTTGTGCTTACACAATTATATGTTTCTGTCTGTCCACTTAATTGTTTGTGATTGTGTCTCAGGTTGATCATCCGTCGTGATCATCTGTTGGAAGATGCCTTCAACCAGATCATGTGCTATTCTCGTAAAGACCTGCAGCGCAGCAAGCTCTACGTCAGCTTCATTGGGGAGGAGGGGTGAGTATGTGGTAGGGGGAGAAGAAGAGTAAGCATGAAAACCACAACACGTTTGCATATGTGTGCAACATAGCTCATTTCCTGGACTATCTGGCTTATATTTTTTATGATTAACAGTTTTTATTTAAATTTATAACAAGATGCAGAACACCGCAACCATGAACACACCCTTAATATTGATGATAAGATTCTGTATAAATAATAAAATAATGACAAAACAGACAGCTGTAAACCAAATAAATATATATTGCAAATCAATAAGCACATAGTATACGCCTCTCCACAGCACCTGGCTTCTTAGGAGCCCTCCAGAAAACTCAGATACTTTCCCCATTTCCTAGTGTAGACATTCAATCTTGCAAACCGTTTAATATGACATTTTTTAAAACACTGCCACTGCTCACAAGCACACTCCTGGATTGAAAGCATTCCTTCATTCCTCCATCTTCTTAAAATAATCTGAATGGCTATCATTAAACTAATTTGTACCCAGCTTCTTATGGGCTTCTCAGTTCATTTCAACTTTTTTTCCCTATCCCGCTTAGTATTGACCCATCTCCTAGAACAAATAGTCTTGGGCTGAATGGAACCTGTGTCCCAGCAATCAGACATAGGTTATCATGAATCCCGGTCCAAAATTCCTTGATCTTGTCACAGGACCATAGGACATGAAGTAATTTGCCATCCCCTGTCTTGCATTTTCAACACTTTGGTGTGTCTTTCAATCCATGTCTAAACAATCTGGAGAGAGTCCAATAGAAGTAATGCATAATCTTAAACTGAATGAGGCAAACCCTGTGTGACATACTTTTAATATTCCGACAAATTCTGTCTAGTCATTATCCAGTGTAATAATCGGATCCTATAGAAAAATACCCAGAAGCTTCATGACCTTTCACATATTTCATCAACACCTTATCTAAACATTCTGGTGCCTTTGTGGCTGAAGAACTGGACCATAAAATAGAGAATAGGTCTATGGTTGGCTAAGACCTCAGGTTTTTTCAGAAGAGGTTTTATCAAAGCGACTTTAATTGACTGTGGTACATAACCTGTTAATAAAGATATATTGATCATATCTAGTAATGAACTGTTAAGCACGGTTAACGCTTTTCTAAGTAGCTTTGTTGGGATGGGGTCTAAGAGACAGGTAGATGACATAGCTAAAGAGACCTTTAACATTAATTGAAAAAGGTTTATGGGATAAAAGCAGTCTAAGTACAGTGAGGAAAATAAGTATTTGAACGCCCTGCTATTTTGCAAGTTTATAAATTTATAAACCTTGGAGTAACCGTTACCAGAAAATATGGGGACCTCTTTAAATACAGCTTCAAACCCGCCCTGGATAAAGCTCCAACGATGGGGCTCCCTCCCCATTTCTTTGGCGGGGAGAATAAATTATAAATTAATAAATTCAGGCAGGGCCTGAGCACAGTGACAGACATGTTTAAAGACAAAATTTTTCAAACTGCAACCCCTCCCCACCCCGACTACGCCTCGATATCCTGTCCATAAATACTACAAACAGGATTGGAGACAGAGGGCAGCCCTGGCGGAGGCCAACCCTCACCTGATCTGAAGAAACTAATAAAAATAATTGAAGAATGAGTTTCGGAGTTATACCAAGGTGCAAGTTTCTGTGCTGCTTCATCATCTTCTTTTTGAGAGGAGCAACAGACTCTAAAGTCGCTCGTAGCGAGGCCGTAGCACCGTGTACACAACAGTACATGGAAATACCATTAAATCTTCAATTTCGATGCCATATGCCAGCACAAGGTTGAGGGTGTGGTTAAAACAGTGAGGGGCCTTATGCTCTTACTCAAACCATTTGAATCTAGTAGTATATCTGAGAATCTTATTCCTTCCCCAGTTAAAAGTTAATTTGGATCCATTATTTATTAAAATCTCTTGCGATGTTAATAGAAGGGTGACTTTCAACATCTCAAAGGCAGTGAAGTCAATGTTATAAAAATGGTTTGTGTTCCCAAGCTGAATTTCCTTATCCAATCTCTTCCTCTGGAGGTTCCCCTATCAAATTTAATTGTTTGAGAGGAAAACAATGACATTGTATGGTAATGTTATTTTAGACTGAATCATGCTGTCAGCTAGCAGTTAGCCAAAATAGCTGTTAGCTAAACTAGTGTCAGCTTCCCGATTGAAGCTAACAGTTCCCTTAGCTAATACATCGGTACACTGTACGGCACGATCTGTCATAATTGTAGCGGTCAGCCTCATGGATGTCTTAAGAGAACGATTAGCCTCCACCGGCGTTAGCTTCCCGGCTAACCGCTGGCTTTGATTCAGTCTAAAATAACGTTACTCAAACTAAACAGCGGGAAAAGCAGGCTACAGGTAAATTAAAACTTTACAGTAATAACAAAGACAAGGCGGCAGTCGGCGGCTGGGGGTCCGCGGCGGTGGCAGTTGGCAGGGGGTCGGTCTGTGCTGACTCCTGGGCAGCCTGAGAACCGTTTAGACCCCTTGGGGGAAACTACCGCTGGCGACCCATGGGGGAGCAGGTCCGCGGTGACTCCCCGAGAGGGCTGGTCCGCGGTAACTCCCGGGGAGGACTGGTCAGAGGCGACCCCCCGAGAGGATTGGTCCGCGGTGACTCCCGAGGAGGACTGGTCAGTGGCGACTCCCCGAGAGGGCTGGTCCGCGGTGACTCCCGGGGAGGACTGGTCAGTGACGACCCCCCGAGAGGGCTGGTCCGCGGTGACTCCCGGGGAGGACTGGTCAGTGACGACTCGTCAGTGGCGACTCCCCGGGAGGACTGGTCCATGGTGGCTCCCGAGCACCGGTCTCTGCCGGTTCTGCCGATTCCGGGAGGAGGCCATACTCCTTGTCCACCTCTTCCCACCGTACCATCATGAGGTGCCAGGTAGTAGTGGGATCGTCCTCATGAAGGTGGCGAAACGTGGCAGACATAAAATCCGCCGCCGGCTCGAGTGGGTGGAGGAGCGGCTCGAACACATAATCCGCTGGGTCCATGTCTTGGTCAGATCCTTCTGTTGTTGAAAATCTGAGAAACACAAAAAATCCAAAAAGTCCATAGCAATGAGAGTGTAAACAGGCCCGGGGAAAAGAAATACAAAAACAGGAAAAATGCACAGGGAAAACTCACGAGGAATGTCTGGAAAGCGACAGGAACAGGCTGACTGGACACATCAAAGGAACCGGTGAGACGTCAGGTGAATCACATTAGGGCGGGGCAGGACAATCACAAAGCAAAGCTAGACAAGACTAGACTAGACAGGAAACCAAACTATCAAAACAAAACAGGAAGCAGAACAGACAGACACTTACCGGGGAATCACAAGACAGAGAAAACCACACAAGACCGGGGAGAAAACCAAGAAACAAACACAAGGAGGCAAGACAGGAAAAATAACCCCAATTAAAAAAAAAAACCCCAAACCATAACATGCTGTTACCAACTTATCAAATCAAGCTATCAATAATTAGAACATGGAGCACTACTCATTATTCAGAAATATTCTATACATATAAGGGTATTTCCCTGTTTTCTCTCAAATAATTTTAGAATGGTTTGTAACATGTTTGCTCATTGCCAAAACACATCAACAAAACACTACTGACATGTATGGTAATGTAAGAATTGATCTAAATTTGTGTGTTGCAGGTTGGATTACAGCGGGCCTTCCAGAGAGTTTTTCTTCCTGGTTTCTAGGGAGCTCTTCAACCCCTATTATGGTTTATTTGAGTATTCTGCCAATGACACCTACACTGTCCAGATCAGCCCCATGTCCGCATTTGTAGACAATCACCAGGAATGGTGAGGTTTACTGTACACACACAGTAACACATACAAGAGACAGTAAAGCTCAGATGTGATCTTTAGTATCCTGATTAACTTTGTCTGTGTGTGTGTGTGCATGTGTGTGTGTGTGTTTCAGGTTCCGGTTTAGTGGTCGCATTCTGGGTTTGGCTCTGATACATCAGTACCTGTTGGATGCCTTCTTCACTAGACCCTTCTATAAAGGCCTACTGCGCATGTATGTGTATATACAAAGCATAGATGCATGGACACGTATGCACATACACATACTTATTAAACTAATTTTAAACTCATTTGACAAGTTAAAGTTGAATATTCTTGCAATTGTTCAGTTCTCTTCTTAGCCAGTGTGTGTTTAATGTGACCCGGATTGCAACAGGACACACACACACTTACAGTGGGGTTTGAAAGTTTGGGCACCCCAGGTCAAAATTTGTATTAATGTGCATAAAGAAGCCAAGAAAAGATGGAAAAATCTCCAAATGGAATCAAATGACAGATTAGACATTCGTATACTATGTCACAAAAAGTTAGATTTTATTTCCATCATTTACACTTTCAAAATAACAGAAAACAAAAAATGGGTCCTGCAAAAGTTTGGGCGCCCTGAAGAGTTTATAGCACCTTTGGAAAGCTGAGACCTGACAGCGTCATGGATTGCTCTCAATCATCGTCTGGAAAGACCAGGTGATGTCAATCTTAAGGTTTTAATTGCCTAGACTCATCTGACCTTGCCCCAACAATCAGCACCATAGATTTTTTTAAGCAGTTGTCTAGAAAACTGAAACTGAAAATAGTTGACGCTCACAAAGCAGGAGAAGGCTATATGAAGATAGCAAAGGGTTTTCAGATGCCAATATCCTCTGTTCGGAATGTAACTAAGAAATGGCAGTCATCAGGAACAGTGGAAGTTAAAACAAGATCTGGAAGACCAAGAAAATATCAGACAGAACAGCTCGCAGGAGTGTGAGAAAAGCACGTCAAAACCCACGTTTGACCGCACGATCCATCCAGAAAGACCTGCCACACACTGGAGTTGCGCTACACCATTCCACTATAAAGAGTTACTTGTACAAATATGGTCTTCATGGAAGAGTCAAAGAATGGTTCAAAGACTCTAATGGAAAATCAAGGAAGGGATAGAGGGACCCCGCCCGGAAGAAGCCCGGGGCCCCCGTCTGGAGCCAGGCCCAGACGGTGGGCTCGTGAGCGAGCGTCTGGTGGCCGGGTTTGCCACGGAGCCCGGTCGGGCACAGCCCGAAAAAGCAACGTGGCACTTCTCCCTCCAGCCCATGGGCCCACCACCTGTGGGAGGATCCAAAGGGGTCGGGTGCGCTGTTATATGGGTGGCAGCGAAGGTCAAGGGCTTCAACGGACCAGACCCGGGCGGCAGAGGCTGGCTCTGGGGACGTGGAATGTCACCTCTCTGTGGGGGAAGGAGCCGGAACTTGTGCGGGAGGTGGAGCGCTACCAGTTAGATCTGGTGGGGCTTACCTCTACGCACAGTCTCGGTTCTGGAACCGTACTCCTGGATAGGGGTTGGACTCTGTCCTACTCCGGAGTTGCCCATGGTGTGAGGCGCCGGGCGGGTGTGGGTATACTCACAAGCCCCCGGCTGAGCGCCGCAGCATTGGAGTTTACCCCGGTGGACGAGAGGGACGCCTCCCTACGCCTGCGGGTGATGGGGGGGAAAACTCTGACTGTTGTTTGTGCATATGCACCAAACAAGAGTTCGGAGTATTTGGCCTTCTTGGAGACCTTGAATGGAGTCCTGTATGGGGCTCCAGTAGGGGACTCCATTGTTCTGCTGGGGGACTTCAATGCACACGTGGGCAATGATGGAGATACTTGGAGAGGCGTGATTGGGAGTAACGGCCTCCCTGATCTAAACCAGAGTGGTTGTATGTTGTTGGACTTCTGTGCTAGTCATGGATTGTCCATAACAAACACCATGTTCGAACATAGGGATGCTCATAAGTGTACGTGGTACCAGAGCACCCTAGGCCAAAGGTCAATGATCGATTTTATAATCGTTTCATCTGATCTGAGGCCGTATGTTTTGGACACTCGGGTGAAGAGAGGGGCAGAGCTGTCAACTGATCACCATCTGGTGGTGAGTTGGGTCAGGGGGTGGGGGAAGACTCTGGACAGACCTGGTAAGCCCAAACGGGTAGTGCGGGTAAACTGGGAACGTCTGGAGGAGGCCCCTGTCCGACGGACTTTCAACTCACACCTCCGGGCGGAGCTTTTCGGGCATCCTTGTGGAGGCTGGGGGCATTGAACCTGAGTGGACAATGTTCAAAGTCTCCATTGTTAAAGGCGGCGGCGAGCTGTGGTCTTAGGGTTTTAGGTGCCTCAAGGGGGTAACCCACAAACACCCTGGTGGACACCGGTGGTCAGGGAAGCCGTCCGACTGAAGAAGGAGTCTTTCCGGGATATGTTATCCCGGAGGACTCCGGAGGCAGTTGCAGGGTACCGACGGGCCGAAGGGCTGCAGCCTCTGCCGTGACAGAGGCAAAGCAGCGGGTGTGGGAGAAGTTCGAGAAAACATGGAGAAGGACTTTCGGTCGGCACCAAGGTGCTTCTGGAAAGCCGTTCGCCACCTCAGGAGGGGGAAGCGAGGAACCATCCAAGCTGTTTACAGTAAGGATGGGACGTTGTTGACCTCAACTGGGGAGGTAATAGAGCGGTGGAAGGAGCACTTTGAGGAACTCCTAAATCCAGCTGACACGCCCTCTGTGGTAGAGGCAGAGCTGGAGGATGATGGGGGATTGTCGTCAATTTCCCTGGTGGAAGTCGCTGAGGTAGTCAAACAACTCCACAGCGGCAAAGCCCCAGGGATTGATGAGATCCGTCCAGAAATGCTGAAGGCTCTGGGTGTGGAGGGGATGTCTTGGTTGACACGCCTCTTCAACATTGCGTGGAGGTCTGGGACGGTGCCTAAGGAGTGGCAGACCGGGGTGGTGGTTCCCCTCTTCAAAAAGGGGGACCAGAGGGTGTGTGCCAATTACAGGGGTATCACACTTCTCAGCCTCCCTGGTAAAGTCTACTCCAAGGTGCTGGAAAGGAGGGTTCGGCCGATAGTCGAACCTCGGATTGAAGAGGAACAATGCGGATTCCGTCCTGGCCGTGGAACAACGGATCAGATCTTCACTCTCGCAAGGATCTTGGAGGGGGCCTGGGAGTATGCCCAACCAGTCTACATGTGTTTTGTGGATCTGGAGAAGGCGTATGACCGGGTCCCCCGGGATAAATTGTGGGAGGTGCTGCGGGAGTATGGGGTGAGGGGGTCCCTTCTCAGGGCCATCCAATCTCTGTATGACCAAAGCGAGAGCTGTGTCCGGTTCTCGGCAGTAAGTCGGACTCGTCCAGGTGAGGGTTGGCCTCCGCCAGGGCTGCGCTTTGTCACCAATCCTGTTTGTAATATTTATGGACAGGATATCGAGGCGTAGTCGGGGCGGGGAGGGGTTGCAGTTTGGTGGGCTCGGGATCTCATCGCTGCTTTTTGCAGATGATGTGGTCCTGATGGCATCATCGGTCTGTGACCTTCAGCACTCACTGGATCGGTTCGCAGCCGAGTGTGAAGCGGCTGGGATGAGGATCAGCACCTCTAAATCTGAGGCCATGGTTCTCAGCAGGAAACCGATGGAGTGCTTTCTTCAGGTGGGGAGTGAGTCCTTACCCCAAGTGAAGGAGTTTAAGTACCTTGGGGTCTTGTTCGCAAGTGAGGGGACCATGGAGCGTGAGATTGGTCGGAGAATCGGAGCAGCCGGTGCGGTATTACATTCTGTGTATCGCACCGTTGAGACGAAAAGAGAGCTGAGCCAGAAGGCAAAGCTTTCGATCTAACGGGCAATTTTCGTTCCTACCCTCACCTATGGTCATGAAGGCTGGGTCATGACCGAAAGAACGAGATCAAGGGTACAAGCGGCCGAAATGGGTTTCCTCAGGAGGGTGGCTGGCGTCTCCCTTAGAGATAGGGTGAGAAGCTCAGTCATCCGAGAGGAGCTCGGAGTAGAGCCGCTGCTCCTTCGTGTCGAAAGGAGCCAGTTGAGGTGGTTTGGGCATCTGGTAAGGATGCCTCCTGGGCGTCTCCCTAGGGAGGTGTTCCAGGCACGTCCAGCTGGGAGAAGGCCTCGGGGAAGACCCAGGACTAGGTGGAGAGATTATATCTCCAACCTGGCCTGGGAACGCCTCAGGATCCCCCAGTCGGAGCTGGTTGATATGGCTCGGGAAAGGGAAGTTTGGGGTCCCTTACTGGAGCTGCTGCCCCCGCGACCCGACTTCGGATAAGCGGATGAAGATGGATGGATGGAAGAGTCATCAGAAGAAAACCTCTTCTACGTCCTCACCACAAAAATCTGCGTTTGAAGTTTGCAAATGAACATATAGACAAGCCTGATGCATTGTGGAAACAAGTTCTGTGGACCGATAAGGTTAAAACAGAACTTTTTGGCCGTAATGAGCAAAGGTACATTTGGAGAAGAAAGGGCACAGAATTTAATGAAAAGAACCTCTGTCCAACTGTTAAGTATGGGGGTGGATCAATCATGCTTTGGGGTTTTATTGCAGCCAGTGGCACAGGGAACATTTCACGAGTAAAAATGGAAAAATGGATCCAATAAAATTTCAGCAAATTTTGGACGCTAACTTGATCCCATCTGTGAAAAAGCTGAAGTTAAAGAGGGGATGGCTTCTACAAATGGATAATGATCCTAAACACACCTCAAAATCCACGGTGGATTACACCAAGAGGCGTAAACTGAAGGTTTTGCTGTGGCCTTCACAATCTCCTGACCATAATTAAAAACCTATGGATAGACCTTAAAAGAGCAGTGCGTGACAGACAATCCATAAATCTCCAAGAACTTGAAGACTTTGGGAAGGAAGAATGGGCAAAGATACGTCAAACTGAGCCCCCAACTCTTGGCTGGCTACAAGAAGCGTTTCCAAGCTGTGATACTTGCCAAAGGTGGCAGTACAAGGTATTAACTCTGCAGGGTGCCCAAACTTTTGCAGATGCCATTTTGTTTTCTGTTATTTTTAAAGTGTAAATGATGGAAATAAAAGTTTTTGTGACATAATATGAATGTCTAATCTGTCATTTTTCACATCTTTTCTTGGCTTCTTCATGCACATTAATACAATTTCTTTACCTGGGGTGCCCAAACCTTCAAACCCCACTGTACTCTCATTTCCCACCATATAGTCTCTGTGACCTGAGTGACCTGGAGTACCTGGACGAGGAGTTTCACCAGTCCCTTCAGTGGATGAAGGACAACGATATAGAAGACATGCTGGACCTCACCTTCACCGTCAATGAAGAAGTCTTCGGACAGGTTAGGCTCTGAATGTGTTTCCATTTATACACATGGGTAAGACAGTGAGACTCTGGACAGACCTGGTAAGCCCAAACAGGTAGTACAGGTGAACTGGGAAAGTCTCTGACAGACTTTCAACTCACACAAAAATAGACATCTTTCAAAACTGACAAAAAAAGATTTATTTATTTATTTATTAATTTTGTGTGTGTGTGTTACCATAGATAACAGAAAGGGAGCTGAAGCCTGGTGGAGCCAACATCCCTGTGTCAGAGAAGAACAAAAAGGAATACATTGAGCAGATGGTGAAGTGGAGGATAGAGAGAGGAGTTGTGCAGCAAACTGACAGCCTGGTCAGAGGTTTCTACGAAGTATGGCTTAGTGTGACCTAATTTAACATCTAACAACAACTACATACTATTACGATGCTTATTTAGGCTTTTTCCCAACTATATGTTTGATATGTATCATGCGTGCGTGCGTGTGTGCGTTTTCTAGGTGGTGGATGCCAGGCTAGTATCAGTGTTTGATGCAAGGGAGCTAGAGCTGGTGATCGCTGGCACAGCTGAGATTGACTTATCAGACTGGAGGAACAACACAGAGTACAGAGGAGGTATGGAATAAAAGATGGATGAATGGGCTGTTTATTAGACTACATTAATGAAAAGATACAGCTGTCAAAATAAACAATAGTAATGAGTTAATGCAAATTCCCAAAACTATTTTTTCCCTCGGGCCGCTCTGTAGTATGGAAAATCAGGAACCGATGCAGCATTAACCAGGGGTTATCCTGCAGCAGGTGTGGGAGAAGTTTAGAGAAGCCAAAGGGGCTTCTGGAAAACCATCAACTACCTCCCTAGGGGGAAAAGGGGAACAAATCAATGTAGTTAAATAGTTACATGACATAATGTGTTATTTTTAGGTTACCATGACAACCATATTGTAATCCGGTGGTTCTGGGCAGCAGTGGAGAGGTTCAACAACGAACAGAGACTACGGCTCCTGCAGGTGTGTGCGTGTGTTTGTTTGTGTGTGTGTTTAATAGATAGATAGATATGTTCGAAGTTTGTTCTGTTAGATATCATGGTCACAACCACGGTCAAAAAACTGTCTCCCTTGTACTCCCGCCACCTCATTGCAAATCACTTCCACACTCTCACCTGTACGTAGGTGATCACCCAAAATAGGCAGAGCTGAGACACCATATCTGTATTCTAATCACAAATCACCCGTGACAGACAGAACCAGTCAATATCATAATAAACCATAGTTAATTATACTAACAAAATATGAAATAACATAAAATAGCATAAATGGCTCCAACTCTGTGTGTGTGTGTGTGTGTGTGTGTGTGTGTGTGTGTGTGTGTGTGTGTGTGTGTGTGTGTGTGTGTGTGTGTGTGTGTGTGTGTGTGTGTGTGTGTGTGTGTGTTTGTCTGTGTCTGTGTCTGTCTGTTTTTAAAGTGCAACAGGAATTTTTGCCACCTCTTTTGTTAAGTTTTCTTATATTCTTTTTTTTCCGTCTTTGTTCCTCTCTCCCTCCGGCTCCCTTCTTCCCCTCTGCCGGTTCAGTTTGTGACTGGTACATCCAGTATTCCTTATGAGGGCTTTGCTTCTCTGCGAGGCAGCAATGGACCTCGCAGGTTTTGTGTGGAGAAGTGGGGAAAGGTCACAGCACTGCCCAGGTAAACACAGAAAGCACACAATGCTCATCAGGGTTGGATTTTGGTCACAATTTCATGCCGTCATCTTTTTTACTGTGATTTTGGAGTATGATTGATATGCGAATTATCGAATGTTAAAAAATTTAATTAGGCTAAAGTATCCCAAAATGTATTAGACTAAATGTACTGTTACTGTTTAGAACCAAGTATTCAAAAAGAAGTAAAAGTAGTAACCAAAATAATAACTTGAGTTAGAGTACAATAGTACATACAAAGTAAAAGGAACAAGGCAACAGTCAGTAATTTGGCCAAGGAGATATGGCAGACTATTTATGGATTTTATTGGAATAGATTTTTTCCACTTTTTGTTTCTGTACTGAATAAACAGTACTGATCTGGTAATATTTAAACAGAGTTATAAGAGATATAGTGAGCTTCAGAGATGCTGGTAGGTGATTTTTGTTACAGTAGATTGACAGAGGCAGGTTTGATATTTGCAATAAGGAACGTGCTGCTCACACTAAGTGAAATTGGTTACCAGTGTATGCTATCACTCCTGTGGTCTCTTTTCAGAGCTCATACCTGCTTCAACCGGCTGGACATGCCACCATACCCGTCCTTCTCAATGCTGTATGAGAAGATGCTGACCGCTGTAGAGGAGACCAGCACCTTTGGGTTGGAATGATCCTTGTTTGTCCACCTAGCCAAATCTCAAATGACTGCTTGTGGTAGTGAAGAGATAGCTGATGGACAAAGGTTCGAAAAGCTGGATTTAAATGTATGGCTTTATTTAATTTATAGTAGGCTATTTATAGCAGAGGCTGATAAGACCTTTGAACAATTAAGCTGCACTCTGACCTTTTGAAATGTACAGAGGTAAACACAAATTTTTGGTTGCACGTGCACATATTTCGCACCTACCTTAGTACACCTGAATGATGTGATGAATGAAGACCCACACTGCCTTTGAGACCAGAATCCTAACTGCTGGGATTTGACCAATCAGAGCCCAGGATGTTTTGTTTTTCTCTCTTTGATACCAGGAGTTTAAAGTGTAAGATGTACACATCAGAGAAGATGCAACCACTGCCAAAAGCTGAGTGGACTCAGCCTTTTTTATTCTAGTGTCGATGGACCTCAAAAGGTTATAAGCCTGTCCAGAACTGTGAGTTTCAGTGGCCTGTAGTTATTTCTTAAAGCGTTTCAAAGCCCGCTTATATAACTTTTGGTAATGTTTGTGGAATTTTCCTGTAAACTTCTACAGCTAATTTTGCAGTCCAGAAACAGATGCTTTGGTATTGTTACAGTATTTTCATCGGCAAGAAAAAGTGATTTTCAAATGATGTAGCAGTGACAATGTTATTTGAATGTTAATAACTTGTTACGTACATGGTGTGGGAACTGTTTTTTAACCCAATCTGGATCAATTGGAAAAAGATATTGGGCCACCACTTACAAATTACATACAGTATGTAACCATGTCTATTTATTTTGATTTTATTTGATTGATTTGCTTTGATCTAGGTCTATTTTTATTTATTTATTCAAAAGTAGTCTAAACTCAGATTGAAAGAAAATGTATATCCCAGTAGTGAATTTAGAAAACTGGGGTGTCAATACATTTAGCTGAGTGGCATGCACACCTTGCTCGGAACTGAAAGACTTCCCCAAATACAGCTGCCGGTGTCAAAAACCCCAGTTAGGTCATCTGATTTTAAGATACCATTTTAAGTCCACTTCATTATATACTTAGAAAATGTCACAAAAGATTTTTATTAGTCCTGGACCAACTTTTCCTGTTTACACGTTTAAAGAATATACACTAATCCAGAATATAAACTGTCAGTTTGATGTTTGGGTTGGGTTGGAACTCAGGTATATTTTCACATGCATAATCATCCATCCATTTATCGCCATGCGCTTATCCAGGGTTTGGTTGTGGGGGCAGCAGCTCCAGCAAGGGAACCCAAACTTCCCTTTCCCTAGCCACATTAGCCAGCTCTGACTGGGTGTGGAGATATAATCTCTCCATCTAGTCCTGGGTCTTCCCCGAGGCCTTCTCCCAGCTGGATGTGCCTGGAACACCTCCCTAGGAAGGCGCGCTAGGGAGGTGTAAATGGACTGTTTTTATATAGCGCTTTTCCAGTCTTAACCACTACTCAAAGCGCTTTTACATGCAACCATTCACACACTGTTGTACAAGGTGCCGCCTACTCATCAGATAAACATTCACACACATTTACACCGATGGCGCAGCATCGGGGGCAGCTCGGAGTTCAGTGTCTTGCCCAAGGACACTTCGACAGGGCACTTCAGGGCCAGGGATCAAATTACCAACCTTTTGATTGGCAGCCGACCGCTCTAACACTGACCCACAGTTACAGCCCTGTGGTTCCTTACCGCAAAGGAGCAGCGTTTCTACTTGGAGGTTCTCACAGATGACTGAGCTTCTTACCAAATGTGCCATTTTCTGATCCTTTTGCAACATGTACAAATCGTGCAGTGGTTCTGTCTTTAGTTCGTTAAGAAGCTACCCTCCTAAAGAAACCCATTTTGTCTGCGTGTACCTGGGATCTTGCTCTTTCTGTCATGAGCCAGCCTTCATGACCAAAGGTGAGGGTAGAAACAAAAATTGACCAGTAGATTGAGAGCTTTGCCTTCTGGCTCAACTCTATTTTCATCATAACGGTGCAGTAGAGTGAATGTATCACCGCCCGAGCTGCGCCAATTTTCAGCCCAATCTCTTGTTCCATTGTCCACTCATTCTCAAACAAGACCCTAAGGTACTTAAACTCCTTTACTTGGGGTAATAGCAGTACTGAAGGTCACAGAACGATAATGTCATCAGGACAAAATCACCTGCAAAAAGCAGCGATGAGATCCCCAGCCCACTGAGCTGCACCTCCTCCCCACCACGACTATGTCTCAATATCCTGTCCACGATTATCACAAACAGGATTGGTGGCATAGCGCACCTCTGACTTACTGCTCAGAGTCGGACACAGCTATTGCTTTGGACATACAGGTATTGGATGGCCCTGAGAAGGGACCCCCTCACTTCTAACTCCTGCATCACCTCCCACAGTATGTCTCGGTCATACGCCTTCTCCAGATCCACAAAACACTTATAGACCCCTCCAGGATCCTTGCAAAAGAATTCGGAATCCGCATTAATCCACTTCCATCTGCGGTTCTACCATCAGCCAAACCCTGCTTTTAGCACCTTGGAGAAACTACCAGGGAGGCTGAGAGCATCTAAGACCACAGCCCCGCACCGCAGCTTCAGGTTTGGAAGCTTTGAACATCGCCCACTTGGGTTTCTGTCCCCAACCTACAAAGGGATGCCTGAAAAGCTCCACCAGAAGTGTGAGTTGAAAGTCTGTCAGAGACTTTCCCAGTTCACCTGCACTACCCGTTTGGGCTTACCAGGTCTATCCAGAGTCTTCCCCCAACCCCCTCACCCAACTCATTACCAGATGGTGATTGGTTGAGAGCTTTTTCCCTTTACACGAGTGTCCAAAACATGTGGCCTCAGATCAGACAATAGGATTACAAAATCAATCATCGTACACTAATGAGTATCCCTATATTCCGCAGTCTCTGCTACCCGGGTCTGGTCTGTTGAGGCCCCTGACCTTCACTGCCACTCGTGTGGCAGCGCACCTGACCCCAGCAGTTCCTCCCACAGGTGGTGGGCCCATAGAATGGAGAGGGGGGGGGTCCCACGTAGCTTGTTCTGGCTGTGCCAGGCTGGCCTCTGTGGCAAACCCAACGACTGCTGACAAGCCCTCCAACTGGGCCTGGCCCCAGGATGGTGGCCCCGGGCTCCCACTATGGCTTTTCAAACCATTCTTAGTTTTGCCCCTCGTCTGAGACTTGTTTGCCATGGGAGACCCTACCAGGAACACCAGGCTCCAGACAACACAGCTTTCACGTTCACACAAAAATCTCCACCACAATAAGGTGATGAGGAACAAATTCAGTTGAATTCATAATTTGATCAAATAATTTCATCCCATAATTATATTACCCACCCTTAACAAACTGCCCTCTGTCTATCTTACCTGAATGTACCAAAGTTTTAAGCCTTAACCAACTGCCTCACATCTAACCCTAACACAAGCAACATACTTTGATTATAAATGTTTGTTAAGCACTTCTTTCCAAATAAAATGTCATCACTCTTGCAAGCTTTACCTTTTTCTTTTCATGTTCATTAAACTGTAATTGAACAAACAAAGGATAAAATGGAAATGAATATTTGTGTTGTCTTTTTTTAAGTACGACAGAATATCTGTTCTATGTTCTATTTACAATTCTAATAGTATATATAGTATACCTGTTATAATCATGCAATCTGTATCTGCTAATCTTACCTGGATAAGGATGTTAAAGCTTTCTTGCCTCCTGTGTGACACTGCAATGCAAGACGCCATGTATTCTTCTCTGAAATAAATAAATCCATGAATAAATGTATAAATACATTAATAAAAGAAGAATTAAATCAAATCGGAGAGGCAGACAACAGGAAATGATCCCCAATCCCTATCAAATCTTTTTCCCTGTGTGATACAGATCAGGGGCCTCATTACGCACTCTGCGTGGATTCTATTCTGAAAGATTTAGTGCGCCAAAACCTCAAACATTCTGATTTATGACACCATGCAGCGCACACCTGTACAGACTCCTCTCGTTATAAATATGGACGTGCGTTACCTTATGCAGTTGTGTAAGAGCCTCATGCTCCTCCTAAGGCCATTCCATTTTTGTCCTAATAAGGTCCATATCAATCAATCAATGAATATTCCAGCCTTGTAAAACCGTCATGAAACGGTAAAAGGGAAAAAAACAGGATTCAGTGATTGAGTGGCTCTTGCTAAAGCTTCGAGCAATGCAACATGTGCCATGCTGTTGATTGGTTAAAATCAAGCCCCAGGAAGAGCGCCATGGATAAGGGTGGTACTTCAAACCATGGCCCAGAAAGACTTTTCACATAGACTTTGCATGGCGAAAGAAACTTCTATATTTCAGCGGATAATGTTTTGGGGGGTACATCAACTTACCAGCCCGAACACGTTAACATTCACTAGTAGCTGAATCCAGATCATAATGGATGCGAGCAGACCCACGGGACTGCGCCTGCCAATATTGCCCTGCACTGGGCACGCTCATATGGTTTTCCCGAGGTCTTGTAGCTGTAATGTATGTAATGTACGTTTAGTCAATGAAACTGCGAGTTCATGAGTTTGCCATGTATATCAACGAACTAGCTATACAAACTGTCATTAGTGCACATGCCCATCGTGACGTCATGGGCCAGTCACTGCGGAAGAGCCAAGCTCCATGATTGCTTTATGCACTTTTGAGCACTCTCATTGGAATTGGGGCTTCCTGCTACACTCCAAAGATGTAATAAGTTCTCTTAATACATTCATGGTTGCAATACACAGGCCATTTGGAACTGTAGGGCTATTTATTTCTTGTCCCAATAGGTGTTGCGGATACACAAGAATTGGACCCAAATTGCAGAGATGAGGACGACAGGCAGGTAGGTGAGGGCAAATCGGAATTTATTAAACAAAGGCCGTGTAAGAAAGAACGGGGAACAAAAGGAGCAGGCAAAGTCCAGGAACGGCAAAATCCAAAAAGGTCCCAAAGCAAACAGTCCAAAATAGGTTCAGGGGAAGGGAACATCAAAACAGGGAAACAGCACAGGGAACAACTCACTGGGAATCCCTAAAGCAGGACTGGAACTTCGACACAAACACCTTCATGAGACAAAACGACCTGACGTGGCCCAAAAGGGAACACAGAGGTTAAATACAAGAGGTAACGAGGTAATGGGGAACAGGTGAGAAGTCAGGTGAATCACATTAGGGCGGGGCAGGACAATCAGACGGGCGCAAAGCAAAGCTAGACAAGACAGGAAGCCATACTATCAAAATAAAACAGGAAGCAGAACAAACAGACACACAGGGGAACACAAGACGGGACCAACAACACAAGACCGGGGAGCAGACCGAAACACAAACACAGGGAAGGCCAAATGGGAAAAATAACCCCAAACCATAACAATAGGTTAATTAAGTCCAGTAAACTGTTTGTTGATTGGAGTCATATTGGCTTCATCAGAGTAATTAAGTGGCGCAGGTGTTTTGGATGCAGGCTCTGCGATCTGCATCCAGAGTACTTTACCTTGTGATATTTTGTGTTACCATTGGAGGTCACTAAAACACAGTCTACAAAGCCTTGGGACCATCTCACGCATGGTCAAAAGATTACGTAATACTAGGCACATTTTTATGCATGGAAATTCTTTATAAATCCCGAGTATTGCGAGGAATGTTGCAACTGCACATTTCCACCCGCTACACGCAATGTTTTCTTGCGCAACAGGTTTTATAAATGAGACCCCTGGACACAAGTTGCTTTATGCTCAAAACAAGGTTTCCATTTAACAGGAAGCTTTTTGTAGATGACTCTACATTGTTCTGTCTTGGAAACATATTAATAGGAGCTTTTAGTAAGTAATGCATATTATTTAAGAAGTTGCACATTTTGGTTTTCCCATCCTGTATATATTCAATACTTATTTGCAGCTGTATCATACAAATAAATAGTTAAAAAATCATACAGTGTGATTTCTGGATTTTGTTTTTAGATTATGTCTCTCACAGTGGACATGCACCTACAATGACAATTTCAGACCCCTCCATGATTTCTAAGTGGGACAACTTGCAAATAGCAGGGTGTTCAAATACTTATTTTCCTCACTGTATGTGTGTGTGTGTGTGTGTGTGTGTGTGTGTATATATATATATATATATATATATATATATATATATATATATATATATATATGGAGAGGAGGAACAATATGGCAAATAAGTGGCCTTAGTCCTGTCCTATGACGAACACTATATAATTGCATAAAATCCAATATCTTAACTGAACTGACTTATCTTACAAAATGAGATTGTACAAGCTCTGCACTATATGTATAATTTGTTACTATATGTTTTACAGCAACTTTTCCTGTCAACCCTCCGTGGTTGTACTGGAGGTGATGCCATCCGTCGCATGCTGCGGCAAGTTGCAACGAATGCTGTGCTGAGACAGTACAGCTTGGGGAAGAAAAACAAAGCCTTCCAGGACCTGGCTGTATGCAGGGTTATAACAGGCAGGTGTTATTTTATTGTTCACATCAGTATTATGCTTAGCTTGGCTGACAAGAGGATTTAATTTGACTTATAACTTTGCTTCATTTTGACTTCTACTTTAGCGGCCTGCCAGAAAAACTTCCCTGTGCTGACTGCTGCAGAAGCGGAGGATTTGATTGGCCGAGTTCGGAAGTTTGTCCCACACCGACGGTAAATTGAAGTTCTTCTGCGTGATGTTCATAATAAAGTTCATAAAAAATTCTTTTGTCAATGTGTTCATTCTTAGTATTACATGTCTAACTTTTGTTTATTTCTTTATAGGCCAGCTGAGAAGGACTGAGCCGTGAAACCATGGAGCCCCTTTTTAATTTTTATATATATATATATTTTTTTTTTTTGGTGACTTATTTTGCACACACTTTACAAACATATTTATGCATCTTGCACTACATTTGCACTACAGCCAAATCTTTTTTGTATATTTTTAGTTGTTTGAATATCATGTTCATGTTTTTCATGTTATCATGTTTGCCTGTTCATTCATTCCTACTAATATAACTTTTGTAAGTATGTACGTGTGTGCGTGTGAGTGTGTATATACAGTACATATATACACATAAATGGTATGGGTGTTAGTTTTTTTAAAGGTTAGGGGAATCTAATCTTTTCTTAACGTTCTGGGAACGTTCGTTTATGGTTACAGCGAACGTTAGCCTAACGTTCTCTAAAGGTTGTAACTTTTAGAGAACGTTAGGGGAGCGTTCGCTGTAACCAAAAACGAACGTTCCCAGAATGTTAGGAAAACCTTCCAATTAACCAACAGATAACCGAAATACAACCAAAACAAACCTTCAGGGAACGTTCCCGCAGCGAAAAACGAATGTTCCCAGAACGTTCTGGGAACCAAAAATTGTTAGCTGGGTTATCAAGGAACATGCTAGCCATTGTGGCCAAAGTTAATAGTTACCTATTTCTTCAAGCTGTCTTCTTCTGTGGGAAGAGGGGTGGGGGTAGGATGTTGTATGTATTGCTTTAATTAATTAATTATTTTTGTTGCATGAAATGGGGAGAGCTGATATGGACTGGATTTGTTAGTACATTAATGCCTTTATTCTTATAGAACTGGGGATATAACCTCACCTGAGAGGGAACTCCATACTGAAACAGATGATGTGTCATGGTAAGTCAGTGTTTTTATTCATGTAGCTTTTAATTAATTTTAATTTTATTAATTTTGATTGCAGTATAAAATACATCTAGACGTGCACACATCACTCCCGTTCTCTACACCCTGCATTGGCTCCCGGTGCGTTTTAGAATAGATTTTAAGATTTTATTGTTTGTATTTAAAGCTTTAAACGGTCTCGCCCCAGAGTATTTGTCTGAAATTTTAACTGTGCGGGAACACAACCGGTCATTGCGGTCTTCAAATCAGTTGGTTTTAGAAGTCGCAAGGTCCAGGTATAAACGGTGGGGTGATCAGGCTTTTGCAGTTACTGCCCCAAGACTCTGGAACAAGTTACCCCCTGATATACGTACTGTTACAGATGTTGCTCTTTTCAGGTCCAAACTCAAAACATATCTGTTCAGTCTTGCTTTAAATACGTAGCAGTGGTGTGACAATTTCACTCTTTTGTTTCTTTGTAACCTTGTCTGATCTTACTGTTTTCTATTTTCACTCTTACTATTGTATGTTGTGATTTTACTTATTTTGTTAAGCACTTTGGATACCTGCTGGTAGTTGTAAAGTGCTATATAAATAAATTTTGATTTGATTTGATTGATGTAGCTTTTAAGGGATTGTTCACTCCTATCTATCTAGACACCCTTGTGTGAATGGAGCTGCCTTAACCTGCCTTTCCATGGACACAAGGGTGACTGGTGCTGGATGAATTTTAATTTTGGTGAGACCTCTACCTTACTGTATTTGTATACTATGAGAGGGTTATTCAGATGTGGTATTTTTCACAGTGAGGAAGATGTGATCATGTGGCTCAAATCAAAAGTGGATACCAGCAATACCTTTGAGTAGGGCTGCAAGATTATGGCCAAAATGATAATCACGATTATTTTGATCAATATTGTGATCACGATTATTATCACGATTATTTGTTGATTTTAACCAAAACAAATTTTATTGTCACATAGGCTATTTATTAGGGATGAGCGAGTACAGCATTATCTGTATCTGTATCTGTTAACCATATGAATTATCTGTATCTGTATCTGTACTCGGACTGGGCGGGGTCTAACCCAGAAGTGGACAGGATTTAACCCGGAAGTGGGTCGGGTTGTCTTGAAATGGGCGGGGCTTTAACCAATATGTTATTTTAAGCATGCAATTGATATGGGTTGATCAGAAATTGTTATATTTATTGCTGATTAGAAAACTATTTCCATAACAGCATCAGCATTGAGCTTCAGATCAATGGTGTTGTCATGGTAACAAACGAACAAGTTTTGCAACAATGAATACAACACATGCGGTTGCAATTATGAAGTAAAATGTAATAAACAAGAGTTTTCATACTCAATATAACTTTCATTTAACTTTTAATTTTTTGATGATCAGTGTGATTTTTTTGTGGTTTTTGGTTCTTTTTTATTTTTATTTCCACACCAGGTATGTGTGTGTGTGTGTGTCTGAATGAGTAAGAGAGAGACAGAGAGAGAGGGGCGGCGGAGGGGGCTGTGTTCTACGGATGGTTTAAAAAAAAAATATATATATATATTCCGACGACAGAGATGCAACGCGAGTTGCATTCTACCAAGCACAATGTCTGAACAAACCCCACGTTTACCATAAATCTACTGGTTACTAAGTAAGTACTACAAACTGAAATAAAAAACAAACCTGAAGCTGAAGAAACCCTAAACGTTAACGGAAAAGACCCGCGGACCTGAGTGACTGAGGGAGAGGAAGAAAACTGTTCTCTTCTCAGTATTCTGTGTGTGAGTCAGAGTGAGCGGAGCGGCACACAGCAACATAAGGAATCTGTATGTGTGTAGGGGAGGGGCGCTGTGAATAGCCTATCACAGAATAGTGTAGAGGAGGGGCGCTGGTACTAGCCTATCACAGAACGCAGACACGGTCCTCCACCCAATGAGGAGTTTTATTTAATCCGAGCACAGATATTGACTCGTGTTACTCGTATAATACTTGTATTCGGCAAAAGTGCTTTATCCGTACTGGATACTCGTTTCAGCCGAGTACTCGGCTCATCTCTACTATTTATCTGCTTTCTCATCTCTACTATTTATAACTGCTTTCACATCCATATTGTGCTACATTCCTCTTATGTTGAAGTTGCATGTTGAACATACATACAGCTGCAACACATAATTATCTGAAATAAATAGCCTAGGATATATATTTTAAAAAACAACGTATCTCTGTGAATGTTCCTTCACTTGTTTTCAAGAGCAAGGGAGAGAGGGGGAGTGTGATGGACGTACTCACAGAGTGATGGCTGACTCATTATGAATGGGTCCAGAGTAAGAGGAGCGAGCCAAACACACAGGCTTTACAGAAGAAATGGGTCATGTAAAATTAAACCATATCGATATAGACAACATTGCTTTGTTTGTGGAGAAGCAGCGAATGCGACCTAGAGGAAAAAATGTTAGTTGCACCCTAGAACCCTGTGAGCTAACAGACACCAACTAGCATGGTCACTGCTGTTGTCTGAAAAACAACACAGACGGAACAAAATGTTGCGTTTACTGGTAAACTGGTAAACCTTGAGACCGACGTATGACCGACTGCTATCTGTTTAATTTTCCTCACGTTACTCTGTCCTCTGTGACTGTCTACATCTAGAAACTAAGTTGCGCGGTGCAGGGAACAACTCTGACTGGCACACGATTTCACAGTGGTTTGAGGAGCTCAGCGTTCTATGAAATGACGCCCCAGAAGTAAGCAATAGTAATAGTTCATTTTCTTTTGCTAATTATTGTACTATATTAAACTTTTATCAGACTTTTGTACAACTAAGCCGAGGTAATTTTCAAATAGTAATTAAGAGTGCTATTCATTTATCCTTTTTCTCTACAGCTTAAAATATGATACTTTTCTCGCTATTACAATGCATTTTTCCATCCAACAGTCTGGATCATTGGAGACAGCTACGTCCGGCGTGGGGAAGAGAGAGCAGCAAAGACCATGGGGAACAACCTTGGTATTAAGAATATCTACATCTATTGGTTCGGCTGGGGTGGTCTGCGGTGAAAAAGCTTTCTCCTTTTCTTTTTCCAGTCCCTACAAGGAAGAGCTGTCCCGGACGTCCTCCTTATTCACTGTGGCGGGAATGACCTGGGAGGGGCGTCAAGGGCGTCAACCTCGTCGCAGGAATGAAGGAGGACCTGCCGCACCTCCACCTGCAGTATCCAGGCATGAAGATCATCTTCTCTGGCATCACCCAGAGATGCAGGTGGAGGGCTGTAGCCAATCTGGGGAAGATTGACCACGCTCGCAGGTTTGTGAACAGTGTTATGACTACATATGTTCATTCATTCAAACTAAGGTTTGACACTCCTGGACTTTTTTGCACGATGGAGTTCATTTTACCACTAAGGGAAATGTATTTTATTTTTTAGGGACATATATTTTTGAACAGTTTGGCAGAATCTATTAAAGCCCAACTTCAACAAGAGTGAAATGTTCATGTCTGTTGAATTTGAGTTTTAATGTTTTTTTTCTTTGCCCCAAAGAAAGCCCACAGTGTCATGCCTTTTGTGATGAGTGTAATTTCTTTATGGTATTACTTTTTTTTAATTTGACAATTGTGGTCATAACACTGTTCATCTTACCTCCTCTGCTATTCCTTGTTCCCTACACCCTCTTTTACGTTATTTGTTTTACCTCCCTTACCACCCCAGTCTTACCACCCCACGGTCTTTGACACACTCTTGCCCCCATCGGACGTAGTTGTAAAACATTGCAAATAGTTTAAAACATTAGCGTTCATTGTTCTTCGTTATTATAGTTAGTATCAGTGTGCTGTTCCAAGAGCATTACATACTTATATAGGTTGTTACTGGGACCAATTTACATTTCTACACTTTGCCATGCTTCTTTTCCCCACTTTCATATTCGCCAAGTAAACCATGAAACTGTTAACAAGAATACACTTTTTACCAGAATGTGAACCTGCAACAGATGAAATGTCTCATACACAAGGACTCATGATGAATAATTGCTCCTGGACATTTTAGCACCTTTTTCCACTGTGCATTACAGCCAACGAACAGACTGTCACACTATGCTCACTTTATTTGTAAGTGCAGCTTTTAGTTCCTGACCCAGGCATTTGGACCTGATTGAATAGAATGCTGCACAATTGCTATAAACTTTATATGTTAAGCTGTATTTTTATATTGTGGTTTGTAATGTCAAACATTTTTACTGTAATTAACAGTGTGACACTAGAGATTCAACTACCTCTTTATTATGCAGACATGTCTTGTGACAGTTAAGTTTTCTTTTACCTTAACCCACAGCAGTGTTTTATGTGTGGAATTTACACTTGTAAAAGGTGAACTACATTATTTAATTCATCAATTTTAAACAATCTTAAAAATATTGCCAGTGTTTGGTTTATGTATTGTTTTTTAAGTTAGTGCAATGTGAAATAAAGGTCCTTCTAAAGCTACATTTGTTGTTTTTCTGAAGTAACTATAGGGACATCCAGCATTGTAGTCATACAAGAAGACTTTGGTAATTTCATAGAATTTGTAATTGATTAAGTGTCTTTCTATTTTGGCTTTATTTAATACACATAAATATAACTTCTTAAATGTTACCATACTTGCTTTTCTTGTGTGTATTTTGAAAGTTTCTAGTAGGTAATTGAAAATGCACTAGGTGCTGTTTAATCTGTGCAGGGCTATTGTAAATTCATAACAAATGTATAATCACAAATTGCAAAGGAGAATTCAACAACTTATTTAATTGCCATAACTGTAATTATTAACTCAAATGTACCTGCAATTTACTGCACTGACATTTTTAATGTATGAAAACTTTAAAACCATACAAGGACATGCAATGTCAATATTTAATTCTAACAGTTTAATCCTAAATACATAAAATATACAAAATAAATGATATGCCTAATACAAAGTGATAACACCAGGATACATCTATTACAGGACTCACATTGTGCTTGTGGGTGAACTTCTGGTGGACCAGTTCCAGCTATTAAAAGACCCTTTATGTGAAATTACCAAAAATACTTTCACCTGTGAAAGTGGTGACTGCTAGAGTATATCAATTATGTTATTCCAGTTTAATATTTATAAAATAGTTTTAATCCACATAACTACTTAATGTTACTACTATCACTTATCAAATTACAGCAGAAACTAAGTCAACCACAAGAAATTGAACCTCTGAATACCAAGTGCTAAAAGTTGGTCCGTCCTTTCGGCAAAAGAAGCTGAACCAAAAACTAATTTCTGGCATTATTATAATCAGAACACATTTGAGAACTTTGGATGTGGTCAACGCAGTCTGTTTTCCACATCCAGATGAAATGGCACCAAATACACCGCTCTATACACCAGGTCTTCCTTCTGTAGGCTCTGGTCATTCAGTTTTCAGTGTGGATACCTTTGTAGTTACAGTAAAAGACAAACATGTAGTTAAGGCATGGTAGATCACAATGAATTATATTAATATATGAGCTTGTACATGTATGCTTCAGTTGAGGACTTACAGTATTAAATAAACATACATGTCAAATTGTATTAAATCAAATTTTATCTTAGACAATGTGTATTGTATGCAAAACATTTTCAGTGATATGTACATTTGTTAAAATACAGAGCGTAAGTATACACCCCCCATGTTAAAATACAGGGGGCATAAGTATACACCCCCCATGTTAAAATACAGGGTCGTAACTATGTACCCCCCATGTTAAAATACAGGGGCGTAACTATGTACCCCCCCATGTTAAAATACAGGGGCGTAAGTATTCAATTCAATTCAATTTTATTTATAGTATCAATTCATAACAAGAGTTATCTCAAGACACTTTACAGATCTATACCACACTCCAGAATTTACAAGGACCCAACAGTTCTAGTAGTTTCCTCCAGAGCAAGCAACAGTGCGACAGTGGCGAGGAAAAACTCCCCTTTGGGAAGAAACCTCGGACAGACCCAGGCTCTTGGTAGGCGGTGCCTGACGACCGGTTGGGGTTAGAATGAAGAGTGGCAATAACAGTCCCAAACAAAATAGTAGTTTGTAGTAGTTTATGGCATAGCAGGGCACTGTGCAGCATTACAAGGCACAGCAGGATGTAGCTGGGCACCGCAGATCGTGGCAGGGAAGGAACGTGTAGCGGGACCATGGCGACAGCTGCTACCATGATTTTGGAGCCTCCCTGATCCAAGGAAACATGGTGGGGGAAAAAGAACATAAGGACTCCGGGGAATGACTCCCCAGAGCTAGGTTAGTAACAAGCATTTCTGGGACATAGATGCACACAAAATAGTCTGCATGCCTTTTAGCTTATTCAAGCTAAAAGGCATGGATTAAGTTTGTTGTTATAAGCATATAGTTTGTTGTTTGTTGTTTGTTACATTAAGTTGTTTTGCAATACTTCTGTTTTATAATATAAGATGTTCTGGTACATTTTGTTATAACCCAGCTCTACAAATGTGTCAGAAGCAGAATTGATGATGTTAGAGACACATCCTGTCTCTGGTTGTAGTGCCTCTTTATGGCCCAACTGATCTTTTCCTTTGCAAGTCCTGAACTGAGGGTCATAAATTTTCAGTCACATTCCAACTGAAAGATAACAAATGTGTGTGCTTACACAGGCACATCAAGATTGCAGGATACACTGATTCTTTCATCACCTAAACATGTTGCCCAGCGTTCACAGCGTTGGCCTACTGTATTTCCAGTACCTGGCTTTGCCTATGACACAGAGCTTGGAACATTAAAGACTGGAGCTCCTTGATGAGGTAAAGAAAAGGAACAACTGTCGGACCATCAGTGAAAAAATGGCAACAACATTCTCCATTCGCAGGCAGGAGGTTGTGAATGAAGCACCACCAGTCACTTACCTAAAAGACCGATGGCCTGCTCTTTTTGATGCAGCTCAGGTAAATATTTTTTCAAAAAATGGTTCACAGTACGTGCTATTTTAGGGTAATTTTTTTACATTACCAAATTGTGCTTTTGTCATTTGTGTCTTATATTTATACAGATAAATGAAGAATTCAGGAGGATCACCACTATTAACCTCAAGGCAACGTTATGGCAAAACTGGACCAGCACACAACAGAAATAATGTCCTTGGTGTCCTTAAGAGGAGGGGCTTCAAAAATGAATATTCAGCGCATAAGAAACATGCTGCTAGAGGAAAGTAATATAGTTAATTACTAAACATTTTTGTAGGTGATATTGGGTTAAGTAATCTTGTTCTGAATATTTTCTTTTGGTATGGATGATGTTGTGTTGGTTCACTTTCAATGGAGTGTTAATTGGAAAAATTTGACAGGTGGCCAGAAACACAATTTCACATGAAAACTATCAGTGCTCCTTGTCTGCTGGATGTATTAAAAAACAGCTGGTTGCAATCCAAAAACTTATAAGGGAATAATATATCTCTGCTCTGAAGTTGCTAAGAAAAAAATATCAATTACAACCAAAACTATATGAGTAGTGAAAGGGAACAAGACAGGCATAATTCAAAAGGCTTTGAATTCAAAAGCCTTAACAGTTTCATCATTGGTCATCATTCACGACTTGCACCAGTACAACAGAACAAGGAAACTGAATAATGTATAGTTATTAATATAATACATAAACGATTTAAGGATTTAAAGATTATAAGGCCTTTTTTAAATTATTGATTCATTATTTGATTTTAGTTAAAAACAATACAGATTGGTAATTTGTACAGTCTAAGTCTTATCAACCTCATTCTTTGGTCTGTTTTCCTAGTGATGTAATTATTAAAAACTTAAATTCATAGAAGAGCAGTTTAGCATATGTTTTCTTATTCACAGGATGAGTCTGTGGAAAAAAGGAGAGAGGTTGCTATCCGTGGCTTAATGGTGTATCTCAGAGAAAAGGAAGAGGATCTCTTCAAAGAGCAGTTGTTCAGACACTTAAGTTCACATACTTTGTGTTACTCTTGATTTTAAATATGAGGAGTAAAAAAACTGACATTGATTCAGACCTACATATGCCAGGATGGTGGGGATGTTGTCAATGAAGTGATAAAGATGGTCATATCCAGAGGTGCCACCATGTCTGAGCCAACCATCGTGAGGATCTTCATTGAGGGAACAGAAGTCCTGCAAGACCTGGATGTACCCAGAGAATGTGCCTTGCTAATGGGGCTGATATACGGACTCAACCCTAGCTACCCAAAAGAACTGAACAATACTTCTGAGGTATTTCAAAAGATATTCCTTGAGCTGGATGATCCAGCCAGTCCGAAGGTTAAGTCTTTAAAAAGTAAACAGCTGTGCTAAAACTGGGAAGAATTAGACTGTCCTCAAATTCAACTACAGGTTATGAAGCACTGTTATGTTTTTAAAGTTTTGTTGTGCAAGAAACATTACCTGTACTGTTACTGTACAGTCGGCACTTCATTAGGTACACCTACTTACAATGATTACTTACTTGCCAGTTTTTTGGAAGCGTTAATATGTATCAGATTGTATTTACAAAGTCCCTTGGAAAGCATGCCTCTATTTTTGCCATGTAGCCGTATGTACATCTACATGTTTTTTTGTTATTTTTTCATGTATTCCTTTTCACATGGTGCATGGTGTTTTTTATTGTATTCCTTAACATGCACAGTGAATGAAGCACTAGATTCAGGGAAATGGTCCTCCAAAATTTACGTTATTAATTTGAGCATGTAATTTTTTTAAAGGCAACTTACTTGTAAAACAGCACTACTTGTGAAAACAATTGGACGCAGCACATTTTCCTCTTAGAACTACATTTCAGCTCATTTTGTAGCCACCAAAGAGATGCGCTCTCCCTCAATACTGGAAGATATTCTTCTCCCCATCAGTCTGGTACACACACGCATGGGGAAATAGGGCCCAGGTTGAAAAAATACTGACGCTCTCTATTAAAACTGATTTGGGTATGAATTTATTTATTTATTTTTTGTCTAAGTAGGCATGTTTATTTAGTTTATGTTATAAAATATTACTATAATAATATAGTTTATACATTTACATTGTTTTTACAATAAAAGGTTTTATAAAAAGGAATGGCTGTGTATTTTATTCTTGTTAACAAAGTGAAGGTACCAATTTGCATTAACAATTCTGAGTACAATGGAAGTAAAGAAAATAAGTTGACAACTTAATATTTCCAAATTACATGAAATTTAAGTAGATTTACTTAAAGCTTGTTAGTCATGTTGGTTGTACTTAAATAATTTAGTTAGTCATACTATAAAAGAATCATGGTAATGATAATGACATGATAATGGCTGAGTTGGAACTACTTAAAAAAATTCCATGCAAATTGCTACCTTAATTTTTTTAAGTTGAGCCATTATAAATTTTTTTAGAGTGCATCTATAATAATAATTCATACATATTCATACAGTTAATTTAAGAAATGTAATATTCCAAATTCTAAGAAAAAAAAGTCCACCTCGAAGTCTGGGCTGGTGTGGCTAGCACATTTACGGTCATGTAGAGACAACATTTGGAGAGGCATCTCTGCGAAACAGTGCTTGCACCTGGCCTTAGGCATCAAGGCAAACTCTGGAGCATTTGCTGGGAGTGGCTAGAGGTCCAACACATCCTGAAGAGGCACTATGTAAAGAGTGCATTTCCCACCACCTGAAACTTTCCCGGTACATAGCACCAGTGTAGCCCTCAGCCACCAAGGGAATTGCGGACATTTTTCTCCTCCCATTTCCAACTGGTAAAATTAAACATGGCTGAAAAAATGGATATGGGAATAACAAATAATATAGTAGTATTCATATAATGTTTCATCAATAAGAAGTTTGAGGTGCTCAAGACTAACCAATGTGTAGCTGCCACCTGGATGAACACTCACCACACATCAGCTAGTGATGAGGTGAAGGAGAGGTAATGGGGGAGTTGAGGTATGTTGCCATTTACAAAAATGAAGTGTCAATTTAACTATTGCACATTAACTCCTGCTTTGTAAAGCAGCCACTAGTCCTGCAGCCCCACTATTTTTTCTAAGGTGTCCTGCAATATAGCCTTGACATCTAGATAATAAACAAAATATTATTTAGACAGGGATTGAATTTAGTTAAACAGTGAGGACATTTTCAATGTCCACATTAAAAGGGACAAAATGATATTCTTTAGAACTACACAACTACAATGTGATCACTTCTGCATACCTCTACATGTGTTAGATCACTGTCAAGAGAAACCATCCTCTTTCCAAATCCTGCCTGCATGAAGGCCAGTTCATCTGATGAAAGTGGAGTCAGTTTGTCATTGGATGAAAGTAAAGAAAAAAAAACTCAAATCAAAATGTTTCCATTTTTAAAAAAAAACTCTCTTAACCACCTACAGCTTCTTCTTCTTCTTGTGTAGCCAGACTATTCTAGCTTTGCCTTCCAAATCAAACAATACAAGGGTTTGGGGTCTGAGGTTTCAGGCTTCTGATGCAACTTTTCACCAGAGATGAGGGTTAAATCCCAGTCTGGGCAGATACTGCATATAGCAGTAGCCCACAGGGGAAAGACATATTGGAGGGTGGTTAGTATAATTTCTGCATAAGCCTTTTTGGATTGAATGTTTAAATTATTTATGTAGGCTTTGTATAATTGTTGTCAGTGTAACCATTCCTTAGAAAGTTTTAAATTTTTCCATGCCAAAATGTTTCTCAATGGTACTAGAACCAATTAGTTAATTAAAAACCATATATTTAGTGTTCTAATAATAACAATTAGTGTTCTAAATCTATGGTGTCAAATGAACTAATTGGTTTTAGAACCAACAAGATGTCTGTCTCTGCCAGACCTCTACCTGGCCATTTCAATCTGACTCCCTGGACACTGGCTGCCCTGTCGCTGTTCTTGTGGAGGAATTATTATTCCTTTGTCTCAGCTGCATTTAACTGGAAAGGGATTTTAGTTTAGATGTACAAACATATTTAAAATAACTATCTTATGCCAACGTACATAACTAAAGTCATGTTCATGGCTTACCTGTGGTTGTTTTTCCATGCTGGGATTTGAAAAAAGAATTACCATGACAATACAGGCAAACACATATTTGTGGGTTGCTAACGTAAGAGTCCTAGACCTGCAATTCACCTTGTCAGCTCTAGACCTCAGCTAGAGGGTAAAAAAATATTTAGAATAAGCTCTGTGTAGCTGAGTTGGCAAGCTACACATGCAGTGTAGCTAAACGTATATTGCAACAACCACACACAGACTATTTTACACAAAACTAGGTGGGACACTTTCAAATGGTATATCAATCACTGTCCAACGTTAACTAGCTATATTGTTGCCACCTTCCATGCAGACTAGCTGAAAGTTGTATATGGCAAATAAGGCTAGCAAGTCCAAAGGTAGACAGCTCACTACTCACCAAATAAGGAGCGAAACTATCTAAATCAACATATTCATTTGACATTTGATTTAAAAATAGTGTAAACCAGGTGAGTTTGCAAGTTTACCTAGCATGATGAATAATTAGCGATTAGCTTTACTAGCGATTAGCATGCTAATGATATAATACACATTCATGAATATGAATGCTATTCTTTGTCCATCTCAATCTGACAAACACATCAATAATGACAAACTAGCTTACATTTAGGATAGCCTATATAATGTTTAATCTTTAGTGATGCTGAACTTGCTCAGTGTTAGAAAAAATCTAACTATCACGTGTTCTTTGATTTTATGAGGATCCTATTGAGAATTAAGAAAAGGTTTAATGAAACAGCATGATGAAGATGATAAGACAAAGACAATATGACACAAAACATAACACTGCAACTGACAGCGGACTTGATCCATACTTCTCCTTGATGAAGTCACATGGGACCAGTCCTGAATATTCCTAAATCACACACATCCCCTGCACCTGGGGGCGGTTCCTTTTCATCTGGTGTATTCAAATCCATTCTCATTGGTCCATCAGCACGGTAACATGTTGAGTGCATCTTCACTGTCCAATAAGGAAGGACATGGCTCTAAACTCTGCCCCTTTGGGGTCGTTTTCGGTCACAGATCAAAAGGTTCTATCATGTAAATGAGAAATTCGAACAAAAATACAGTTAATCAGCATTCTATTGTCTATCTGTCTATAGCCTAGTCTAAGACACCAGGTGGTTGGAGACAGAAGGTTACTTCCTTTTGTAGGGTAATCGGTGTCTTTCATCTAGAAATCGGTGTCCTTCATCTAGAAAGACACCGATTAGAACTGAAAACTATTAACATCTAGTTAATAGTTTTCAGTTCTAATTGATCTGGCAGAGACAGACGAAGAGAGGGGTTAGGTGAGAGACAAAAGGGCCATCTTGACTTCTTCACAGAGACAAAATGCATATTATCCTAACCTGGTTGCATAATACATAAACAGAAATACATTGTTTTCAAAACATTGTTTTAACTTTTTATGACTCTTTTTATGACTTTTATGAGATTTTTTTTCAGAAATAATTAAAAAAAATCATTTATGTTCTATGAGAGAAAACATTCTCACAAAAACTTTTTTTAGTCTCAAATATTATTTTTTGCTATTGGTATGAAAACTTTTTCTCTCAAATATTTTTTTTTCCTCTAATAAAATGCTGTGTATCAGTGTGATAACTTTTTCTCTTAGATCATTTATTTTCTCGCATGTAATAAAGACACAGATCTAACTCCACAGGCTATTGGATGAACTGCTAGATGGCTGTAAAGTTAGTATAAAGTTAAAACAAGGATTCCACATTGTATGAAACTTTTTGGAAGTGTGACTCCACATAATTCGGTCTCGGGAAATATGTTAATGGACGCTTCTGCCAAAAAATGGCTGTCTAATTGCTTTAGTACTCAAAACAAGGGTTTCACGATGTTGTTCATGTGAAAAAATGTCAATGTAAGGTTCTGATAAGAAATGGCTGTGAAGTTGCATTAGGTTCTCACATTGTAAGAAGCTTTTTAGAGGCAAAGCTACATGATTCACACATAGAAACATGTTTATTGGGGCTTTTGATAAGAATTGGCTGTAAAGTTACTATAATCGTCAAAACAAGGATCTTAAAATTCTAAAACTTCAACCTTGAACTGCAACTTAACATTCCAGAATTGCAGCTTAACATTCTCTAACCTAAACCTAACATTCTAGAACTGCAGCTTAACATTCTAGAACAACAATGTAACATTTTAGAACTGTAAGTAGCATTTTAGGCCGCAACTCTTAAAAATGTTTAACTTCTACCTATTGTTCTAGAACTGCATCTTAACATTCCAGAACTGCAGCTTAGCATTCTAGAACTTAAACCAAACATTCTAGTATGGCAGTTTAACATTCTAGATCTTAAACATAAAATTCTAGGATTTTAACCTAATGTTCTGAAACTGCAGCGTAACCCTCTGAACCCGAGAGACTCGCCCACAAGCAAAGACAGCACCTCTGATTCATAGTTTAATCATTTAATAATCATAAAAGATAGAGTCTTACCGAAAGTTGCAAGCTAATGAGTTAGCGGTTACGGAGGTCTCTTCCGGGTCTTTCTAGCCTCTACAGGTAATTTTCTATGCAGCCTGGAACTTGTGCCTTTTTCAGGGTCGTTGAGCATTAAATCCAAACTGTTACATCCAAGATTTATCCACTTGATGTCCATAATTCATCGCGTTTTTGCTCATTTCTGCCGCTAGCTCCCTGCTCTCTGTCTGCTCTGTGTTTACAAAATGAAAGGCAGCAGTAAGCCTATATATGGGAGACTACGTAACCCAAAGGGTATGGAGGGTGAGAAGTGCCCAATCCTCCCAGTCAAACTAGTCTAGTATGCGATCAAAGATGTTATAGCGGACAAGATAGATAACTACAGAGTAGAATGGAGTCACTGGTTTGAGATTTGGCATGTATTTGGGCCTTTTTCGAAGAAATGTAAATGTGCTTTATATGAGTTATAATGTTTATTATGTTTATTTTTGCATATAGGAGAATTTTTTTAGACACACAAATGCTTATGTAGCATCTCTGTGGGTGTAATATCAATAAATATGACATTAGTATGTTGAAAATTGGCATAAGAAAATGTCATAAGGGCAAAAGCATCTGGACTTTTGAAAAAATGTATGTATTTTGTCAACTGTATAAGATATGATGATTATTTCTTCACAATGTGACTCCCAAGACATAGGAGAAGTGTTTTAAAGAGGAAAATGGCTTAGGGTCTACTGCTCTGTCTGTGATATGAATACATATCTGTGAGATTCATGTTCCATTTGATTTATTTATTTGTCTTAACCATTGTCTACAACCATTTTTAACATTCAAGTGACCTCACTGCAGCCCATATATTCTAATAACTCAGTTTGTCCCAGAAAAAATGATGTTCATATCTTGACTGTAGACAACAGGATTGATGTTTTACAAGTTTTTTTATTAAATAAATCCAGACGGACAATGAACTGTAAAAATTTCCCTTAGGGTTCACAGGGTTAACATTCTAGAATTACAATGTAACATTTTAGGACGGCAACTCTTAAAGTTTTAAAACTTCTACCTGTTGTTCTAGAAATGCATTTTAGGACCGCAAGTTTTAAAATTCTAAAACTTCAACCTTTTGTTATAGAACTGCAAATTAACATTCCAGAACTGCAGCTTAACATTCTAGAACTTAAACCCCACATTCTAGTATGGCAGCTTAACATTCTAAAACTTCAACCTAACATTCTAGTACTGGAAAGTAACATTCTAGAACTGTAAGTAACATTTTACGACCGCAACTCTTAAAATTCTAAAACTTAAACCTGTTGTTCTCGAACTGCAATTTAACAATCCAGAACTGCAGCTTAAGATTTTTTAACTCAACCTAACATTCCAGAACGACAGCTTAACATTCTAGAAGGTTACTTAACAATCTAGAACTGTAAGTAACATTTTAAGACCGTAATACTTAAAATTCTAAAACTTCAACCTATTGTTCTAGAACTGCATCTTAACATTCCAGAACTGCAGCTTAACCCTCGCGTTGTCCATCGGGTCAAGGGGACCCGTGAAGTTTATTTGACTTTTTGCATTGGCCAACGCTTGTTTCATTTCATGTCACGTCCACTACCGCGGACCTGGGCCTTTCGGGCCCCAAGAATCCTGGCCCGTATTCTATAGTATTTCACTTCTACCGTGGCCTCGTCCTTTGGGTCCCCAGGATGAGGGCCAGTTTTCTAGAGTATTTCTTTCTCTTCTACCGCAGCATCGGCCTTCGGGTTTCTGGGACCTGTCCTGTATTCGACTGTATTTTTCCAATACCGCATCACCGGGTATTGGAAAAATCATTTGGGTCTCTGGGACGCGGTCTGTATTCTAATGTATTTCACTTCTACCTCAGCATTCGGGTCTCGGGGACCCGTCCTGTTTTTTAATGTATTTCACTTCTACCGCTGCCTCGTCCTTCGGGTCTCCAGGATCCGGGCCAGTATTCTATAATATTTTTTCTCTTCTACCGCGGCATTGGCCTTCTGGTCTCTGGGACCCATTCAACTGTAATTTTCCACTGTCGTTCTAGAATGTTAGGTTAAGTTCAATAATGTTAACAATGTAAAGTTGCAGTTCTGGAATGTTAAGTTGCAGCTCTAGAACAATAGGTTGAAGTTTTAGAATTTTAAGAGTTGCGGTCCTAAAATGTTACTTTTAGCTCTAGAATGTTATGCTGTAGTTATAGAATGTTATGTTTAAGATCTAGAATGTTAATGTAGTTCTAGAATGTTAGGTTTAAGATCTAGAATGTTAAGATGCAGTTCTGGAGTGTTAAGTTGCAGTTCTAGAACAATAGGTTGAAGTTTTAGAATTTTAAGAATTGCGGTCGTAAAATGTTACTTACAGTTCTAGAATGTTAAGTTGAAGTTCTAGAATGTTAATCTGAAGTTCTAGAATGTTAGCTTTAAGTTCAAGCTTTTTAAGCTGCAGTTTTGGAATGTTAAATTGCAGTTCTAGAACAATAGATTGAAGTTTTAGAATTTTAAGAGTTGCGGTCCTAAAATGTTACTTACAGTTCTTAAATGTTACATTGTAGTTCTAGAATGTTAAACTGCCGTTCTAGAATGTAAAGTTGCAGTTATAGAATATTAGGTTAAGTTAAAACAATTTAGGTTAAGTTCAAGAATGTTAAGCTGCAGTTCTGAAATGTTAAATTGCAGTTCTAGAACAATAGGTTGTAGTTTAAGAATTTTTTATTTGGTCCTAATTGTCACTTACAGTTCTAGAATGTTATGTTGTAGTTCTAGAATATTAGGTGTAAGTTCTAGAATGTTGAGATGGCGTTCTAGAATGTTAGGTTAAATTCAACAATTTTAAGCTGCAGTTCTGGAATGTTAAGTTGCAGTTCTAGAACAATAAGTAAAAGTTTTAGAATTTTAAGGTTTACGGTCCTAAAATATTACTTGCAGTTCTAGAATGTAAAGTTACAGTTCTAGAATGTTAGCTTGAAGTTTTAGAAGCATGCTGCAGTTCTAGAATGTTAAGTTGTAGTACTAGAACAATAGGTTGTTTTAGAATTTTAAGAGTTGCGGTCGTAAAATGTTACTCACATTTCTAAAATGTTACATTGTAGTTCTAGAAGGTAAAGCTGCCATTCTAGAATGTTAAGCTGCAGTTTTAGAATGATAAGTTGCAGTTCTAGAACAATAGGTTGTAGTTATAAAATTTTAGGAGTTAAGTTCCTAAAATGTTACTTACAGTTCTAAAATCTTACATTGTAGTTATAGAATGTTAAGCTTCAGTTCTAGAATGCTAAGTTGCACTTTTAGAATGTGAGGTCTGAGTTGTAGAATGTTAAGCTGCAGTTTTGGTATGTTGCAGTTCTAGAACAATAGGTTGAAGTTTTAGAATTTTAAGAGTTGCGTTCGTAAAGTGTTACTTAAAGTTCTAGAATATTAAGTTGAAGTTCTAGAATATTAAGCTGCCATTCTAGAATGTTAAGTTACAGTTCTGGAATGTTAAGTTGCAGTTCTAGAACAGTAGTAGTTTTAGAATTTTAAGATTTGCGGTCGTTAAATGTTACTTACTTTTACTTACTCTTTAGTTCTAGAATGTTATGCTGCAGTTCTAAAATGTTAAATTGCAGTTCTAGAATGTGAGGTTTAAATTCTAGAATGTTAAGCTGCAGTTTTGTAATGTTAAGTTGCATTTCTTGAACAATTGGTTGGAGGTTTAGAATTTTCAGATTAGCAATCGTAACATTTTACTTACAGTTCTAAAATGTTAAATTGTAGTTCTAAAATGTTATGCTGCAGTTCTAGAATGTTAGGTTTAATTACTAGAATGTTAAGTTGCAGTTCTGGAATGTTAATTTGCAGTTCTATAACAAAAGGTTGAAGTTTTAGAATTTTAAAACTTGCGGTCCTAAAATGTTACTTTTAGTTCCAGAATGTTATGTTGTAGTTCTAGAATGTGAGGTTTAAGTTCTAGAATGTTAAGCTGCAAATTTGGAATGTTATGTTGCATTTCTTGAACAATAGGTTGAAGGTTTAGAATTTTAAGAGTTGTTACATTGTAGTTCTAGAATGTTTAGCTGCATTCTGGAATGTTAAGATGCAGTTCTAGAATGTGAGGTTTAAGCTCTAGAATGTTAGGCTGCCATTCTAGAATGTTAGATTTAAGTTCTAGAATGTTAAGCTGCAGTTCTGGAATGTTAAATTAATGTAATTATTCTACATAAAATATCACATTCCTTACTAATTTTACTTGTTTTCAGTTTAAACAAATTATATATCCAAATACAAGGCAAGGCAAGGCTAGGCAGCTTTATTTGTATAGCAGATTTCAGCAACAGGGCAATTCAAAACAGTTAAAAAATAAAAACAGATAAACACAAGAATAAGCAGTTAAAAATAAAAAATAAAAACAGATAAAACACAAGAATAAAAGTTACAGTGCAGTATAAGAAATGAAACATTAAAGAAATGAACATAATTTAAAGAAAGGCTACATCAAAAAGAAAAGTTTTCAGCCTGGATTTAAAAGAACTGAGAGTAGCAGCGGATCTACAGTTTTTGTTCCAGATATGAGGAGCATAGAAACTGAACGCTGCTTCACCCTGGGGACAGAAAGCAGACCTTAACCAGATGACCTGAGAGGTCTGGGGGGGTCATAGTGTAATAGCAGATCAGAAATGTATTTTGGCCACTGAGTGATTCATAAAATAGCAAAAGTACTTTGAAATCAATTCTTTGAGGTACAGGAAGCCAGTGTAAAGACTTCAGAACTGGAGTGATGTGATCCGGTCTCTTGGTCTTAGTGAGGACTCGAGCAGCAGCGTTCTGAATCAGCTGCAGCTGTCTGATTGATTTTTTAGGGAGACCTGTAAAGACACCATTACAGTAGTCAAGTTTACTGAAGATGAAAGCATGGACAAGTTTTTCCAAATCCCGTTGACACATAAGTCCTTTAACCCTTCATATATTCTTAAGGTGATAATAGGCTGACTTTGTAATTGTCTTAATGTGGTTGTTAAAATCCAGGTCAGAATCCATGACTACACCATGATTTGGCTTTGTCTGTTGTTTTTAAACATTGTTTGAAGCTGAGCGCAGACTTTTAATCGTTCCTCTTTTGCTCCAAAAACAACCACCTCAGTTTTTCCTTCATTTAATTTCAGAAAGTTCTGGCACATCCATCTGTTCATTTGTTCAATGCACTTCAGTTTTTGTATTGGACTATAGTCCCCTGGCGATAAGGTTATGTAAACGTGTGTGTCGTCTGCCAAAAATAATATTCCAGTGCTTGTTATCACAATTTTGGATAGTCATCATGGAAACATTTATTGATCATGTGATAAGGGCTGGGTAATTGGCAGAACAGGCAACCAAGTGACAGTACTTTAATTTAGTTTAAGCTCTAGAATGTTAGGCTGCCATTCTAGAATGTTAGATTTAAGTTCTAGAATGTTAAGCTGCAGTTCTGGAATGTTAAATTAATGTAATTATTCTACATAAAATATCACATTCCTTACTAATTTTACTTGTTTTCAGTTTAAACAAATTATATATCCAAATACAAGGCAAGGCAAGGCTAGGCAGCTTTATTTGTATAGCAGATTTCAGCAACAGGGCAATTCAAAACAGTTAAAAAATAAAAACAGATAAAACACAAGAATAAGCAGTTAAAAATAAAAAATAAAAACAGATAAAACACAAGAATAAAAGTTACAGTGCAGTATAAGAAATGAAACATTAAAGAAATGAACATAATTTAAAGAAAGGCTACATCAAAAAGAAAAGTTTTCAGCCTGGATTTAAAAGAACTGAGAGTAGCAGCGGATCTACAGTTTTTGTTCCAGATATGAGGAGCATAGAAACTGAATGCTGCTTCACCCTGGGGACAGAAAGCAGACCTTAACCAGATGACCTGAGAGGTCTGGGGGGGTCATAGTGTAATAGCAGATCAGAAATGTATTTTGGCCACTGAGTGATTCATAAAATAGCAAAAGTACTTTGAAATCAATTCTTTGAGGTACAGGAAGCCAGTGTAAAGACTTCAGAACTGGAGTGATGTGATCCGGTCTCTTGGTCTTAGTGAGGACTCGAGCAGCAGCGTTCTGAATCAGCTGCAGCTGTCTGATTGATTTTTTAGGGAGACCTGTAAAGACACCATTACAGTAGTCAAGTTTACTGAAGATGAAAGCATGGACAAGTTTTTCCAAATCCCGTTGACACATAAGTCCTTTAACCCTTCATATATTCTTAAGGTGATAATAGGCTGACTTTGTAATTGTCTTAATGTGGTTGTTAAAATTCAGGTCAGAATCCATGACTACACCATGATTTGGCTTTGTCTGTTGTTTTTAAACATTGTTTGAAGCTGAGCGCAGACTTTTAATCGTTCCTCTTTTGCTCCAAAAACAACCACCTCAGTTTTTCCTTCATTTAATTTCCGAAAGTTCTGGCACATCCATCTGTTCATTTGTTCAATGCACTTCAGTTTTTGTATTGGACTATAGTCCCCTGGCGATAAGGTTATGTAAACGTGTGTGTCGTCTGCCAAAAATAATATTCCAGTGCTTGTTATCACAATTTTGGATAGTCATCATGGAAACATTTATTGATCATGTGATAAGGGCTGGGTAATTGGCAGAACAGGCAACCAAGTGACAGTACTTTAATCCAATGGATGGGGGGGGGCACCAGGGTGGGCCAATCATATATCAATGGGGTCCGTTGCCACCCCGTGCCTCCTTCTAGCCCCACCCCTGGTAATAGGAGCGTTCAACCCTTTTGTTTGTGACATGTAAAATGGTAGAGACAACAATTCTACTCTACAAAAAGGAAGAGAGCAGTAACTACAGAAGCAATGAAATTGTGAAAAATAGTTACAAGTTTTTTAGACAGACAGAAAGGTTGTAATTCTGGGTTTTATACCTGTTTAGGCAAATTAAGAACCTATGTAACAATCTTCAGGGGACACAGTATCTACAAACAGTGTTTTTTTTAATAATAATACATTTTATTTAAAGCGCCTTTCATGACAGTACCTTAATAAAACCAAAATTCAATACATTTATGTTCAGTGTCAAAACTGATACTCACCGTCCCCATTAGCTCTAGTCAGAGCCACAATGGCGCAAACAAGTAGAGACACAGTCAGCATCCTTGTGGTGGAGAAGATGCAGATGTTAAGCATGGTTGATTTCCTTTAACAAGAAAATACCAAAGAATGAGAAACAATCACAAAGAAAGCTGATGTGAGCAGGACAGTCATAGTGACCGTGGTGCTCCACAGGACACAGTAGATAAAGAGCAGAAAAAAAGAGGCTGAGAGCAAACCTGCTGGAGAAATATCTTCTCTTCTTTCAGTACCGGACTGCAGCCTATTCTTTTATAACAAGGACATCATTCAGAATACACAAATGAAAGGGCACCACATGCCACTGTTGTTTCAAGAGTATTTTTTTATGGGAGTGACATCCTGGCAGTCTATCACTTGAACAGAAACAGTAAATCTGATTTACATGAATGTACTTAAATGTTGCTCCAGTTCTGAGATCACTTCACAGGCTTCCAGTAAACAAGAGAATTAAGTTTAAGATTCTGTTGCTCGTTTATATAGCACTTAATGGCTAGGACCAAATTACATCAAAGACATGAACCAGATCCCTCAGGTCTTCAGATGCCGGGCTGCTTTAGCCTGGAGAAACTTTCTGTTTTTATGCTACTCATGCCTGGAATAAACTCCCAGAGGGTCCCAGATTGGCCAGCACCTTAAAGTTTTTTAAAATCAGGTCCTAAAACAGACCTGATGTCCAGTGCTTTTCAAACCTGTACAACCATATTCATAATTTTGTCTTTTATCATGTTTTATTATTTTTTATATGTAATCTGTTGTTTTTACTGTTAATGTTAAGCTTTGAATTAAATTGTGCTATATAAATAAATTGCCTTGACTACTCTACTTGCATCTTTTGGGTGCTATGATATTATTAAATTAGAAATGTGAACCTCATGGTGAGGCTACAGGAAAAAATGGAGGGGATCACCAAAGTCACGTCTATGGCGAAAAATCCTATTCACTTTTTATCTTAAATAAATGGAATTTTAAATATAGATGCCCATCACATTCATCACCTGCAAAAAAAATTAATTCTTTAATTGCATAAGCCTTTCCAGGGATTTTTCTAGCCACAAAACTTTCACACATGGCAGGTACAAGGACACCATCAATACTCTTATGAAACAGTGGACCACCTCTGCTGGTAAATTACACTAAGTAAACTTCTGTGGAGAGTTCAGATAAGAAAACAACAATACGTATACTTACGGTCAGAGGTGGGTAGAGTAGCCAAAAATTGTACTCAAGTAAAAGTACTGTTACTTCAGAATAATATGACTCAAGTAAAAGAATAATATGACTCAAGTAAAAGTAAAAGTAGTCATCCAAATAATTACTTGAGTAAGAGTAAAAAAGTACTTGATGAAAAAACTACTCAAGTAGTGAGTAACTGTTGAGAAACGTCTGATTTATTTCTTAACACAAGCATCAATTAGACAAACAAAAATACAAAATAATCATCTTTAGGCAAATTATAGTTCATCCAATCAATAAAATAAATTAAAATGAATTTATTAATTACAAAATAGCTTAAGTGAGAGACTTGTCACATCAAATTTGGATGGATACTGCATGTGCAAAACATACTGTATGTAACCTAAAAGACAAACATCCACCTATCCACAGCAAAAACTAAACTTACCGCTACGTTTCCTCAAGTTAGATGTTGAGTTTTTGAATGCTCACATGTCCGTTTGTTTTGGTCGACACAGAAGACGCCGCATAATGTAGATGCTTTTTCGCACTTTTCCGAAGGTAACCATGCATTCACTATGAGGCTGTGGGGGGGGTTCCTGTGTTGCCTTGGCCTACTCAAGTACAAGTAAAAGTATAGTGATTTAAAACTACTCCTAGAAGTACAATGTTTTCAAAAACTTACTCAAGTAAATGTAACGGAGTAAATGTAACTCGTTACTACCCACCTCTGCTTACGGTGTCACATTTAGTTTTAATTTAGCTATATTCTCAAACAGCTTTGGAAAGCTGTTGTAATCATGAGAAGTTGATAATCAAAATGTACAGTGAGGAAAATAAGTATTTGAACACCCTGCTATTTTGCAAGTTCTCCCACTTAGAAATCATGGAGGGGTCTGAAATTGTCATCATAGGTGCATGTCCACTGTGAGAGACATAATCAAAAAAAAAATCCAGAAATCACAATGTATGATTTTTTAACTATTTATTTGTATGATACAGCTGCAAATAAGTATTTGAACACCTATCTTTCAGCTACAATTGTGACCCTCAAAGACCTGTTAGTCTGCCTTCAAAATGTCCACCTTCACTCCATTTATTATCCTAAATTAGATGTACCTGTTTGAGGTTGTTAGCTGCATAAAGACACCTGTCCACCCCATACAATCAGTAAGAATCCAACTACTAACATGGCCAAGACCAAAGAGCTGTCCAGAAACACTAGAGACAAAATTGTACACCTCCACAAAGCTGGAAAGGGCTACGGGGAAAATGCCAAGCAGCTTGGTGAAAAAAGGTCCACTGTTGGAGCAATCATTAGAAAATGGAAGAAGCTAAACATGACTGTAAATCGCCCTCGGACTGGAACTCCATGCGAGATCTCACCTCGTGGGGTCTCAATGATCCTAAGAAAGGTCATCAGCCCAGAACTACACAGGAGGAGCTGGTCAATGACTTGAAAAGAGCTGGGACCACCGTTTCCAAGGTTACTGTTGGTAATACACTAAGACGTCATGGTTTGAAATCATGCATGGCATGGAAGGTTCCCCTGTTTAAACCAGCACATGTCAAGGCCCGTCTTAAGTTTGCCAATGACCATTTGGATGATCCAGAGGAGTCATGGGAGAAAGTCATGTGGTCAGATAAGACCAAAATAGAACTTTTTGGTTATAATTCCACTAACCGTGGTTGGAGGAAGAAGAATGATGAGTACCATCCCAAGAACACCATCCCTACTGTGAAGCATGGGGGTGGTAGCATCATGCTTTGGGGGTGTTTTTATGCACATGGGACAAGGTGACTGCACTGTATTAAGGAGAGGATGACCGGGGCCATGTATTGCGAGATTTTGGGGAACAACCTCCTTCCCTCAGTTAGAGCATTGAAGATGGGTCGAGGATGGGTCTTCTAACATGACAATGACCCAAAGCACACAGCCAGGATAACCAAGGAGTGGTTCTGTAAGAAGCATATCAAGGTTCTGGCGTGGCCTAGCCAGTCTCCAGACCTAAACCCAATAGAGAATCTTTGGAGGGAGCTCAAACTCTGTGTTTCTCAGCGACAGCCCAGAAACCTGACTGATCTAGAGAAGATCTGTGTGGAGGAGTGGGCCAAAATCCCTTCTGCAGTGTGTGCACACCTGGTGAAAAACTTCAGGGAACGTTTGACCTCTGTAATTGCAAACAAAGGCTAGTGTACCAAATATTAACATTGATTTTCTTAGGTGTTCAAATACTTATTTGCAGCTCTATCATACAAATAAATAGATTTCTGGATTTTTTTTAGATTATGTCTCTCACAGTGGACATGCACCTACGATGACAATTTCAGATCCCTCCATAATTTCTAAGTGGGAGAACTTGCAAAATAGCAGGGTGTTCAAATACTTATTTTCCTCACTGTAGATGTCAATATTTAGTTAGTAATGTGTATTTATGTATTTATAAATTGATAACAATAGGATCCTTACTTTCCCCAGGAGAAATTGGATTTAACTTTAAGGTTCACAGCCATGACATTTGTTACACTTATGTAAATTTGAACTCACTAGACAGTTAAATTTGTGTAATATAAAATGTGTAATAATATACAATATGATGAAAGTCATATTTAAATTACAGGGTTCATAGCCTTTACAGTTGTTGCGCAGGTGAAAGCTTCCAGTAATTCACTCTCACATTTAATATGAAGCAACAGAGTGCAAAGTCTGCTCTTGAGTTGTTTGCACACAAAAATCTATTATGGATAAATGAATAATCTTGTGAAATGTTAGGAACTATATAAGAGCTGGCCTTTCGCTGGTCCACACATGAAGGTGGAGGCAACAGGCTGAAATTGAAAGAAAAGAAGATATTTCTCCATCAGGTTTGCACTCTGCCTCTTTTTTATGCTCTTTTCTCTTAACATCTTCTTCATCTTGAGGAGCAGCTGCTCAGCTTTCTTTGTATTTGTCACTCTTGTGTTTTTCTTTTCTTATTTAAGTCAATCAATCATCTTCAACATCTGCATCTTCTCCACCATGAAGATACTGACTGTGTCACTACTTGTTTGTGCCATGATGGCTGGTGGTGAGTATCAGTCTTTTATTTCTTGTGGCATACCATACCAAGCAGCAGTGCCTTTTGAAAAATCTGACTGTCACATTCTGCTGTTCATATTACCTGTTTCACAGGTGATGCCTGCTGCTGGTATTGTGTACCCTGCCGTGAGTATCAGTCTTTATTTTTTTCATCAAAGTTCTTTTTATCACAGTGACATACACACAGTCAGTGCCTTTTGAAAAGTTGCATACTGTCACATTCTGCTGTTCATATCCCTGTATTCCAGATGCAGCCCCCTGCTGCTGGAGCTGTTTAACCTGCTCCATGGCTGGTGAGTATCAGTCTTGATACAACCATTTTGTGTAGTTATAAGCAAGCACAACTTTGTTCATGCACACTTACAGTAAAGTAAAACACACTGGCACCACATATATTATGCCCCTAAATTCGTGCATACATTATGTGCTGACAAACAGTTAAACACAACAAAAACAAATGCAATCAATAACGTCATGCAACATAACAGTAACTAAGATAAACTAAGATTGGAATCTTACTTTTTAGCATTTGTTTTACAATATATAATTCTATAGAGACTTTTTTTTTACAGAGAAACAGCATGTGCAGTTAAATCCAATTTAAAAAAAAAAGACAAATCTAACTTGTGAAGAAGCAGGAGAGATCAAGTATAGAAGCTAGCTGGGAAAATCTGATCTGGTCTAAACAAAAGCTCAAATTTACTTTGTTTCTTTTTTTTTTCATTTTTGATGAACCAACCTAATTAATTAATTTAGTAATTCAGTTTTGTGTTTTCACACAACTAATTGAGACCCAAACCCAGCAACACTTCTGCTAACTTTTACCTGTTTGTCTCTAGAAGTCACATCTAACAACAGCACCATGCCTAATATAGAGGGTGCAAAGTCCCACGCCGTTTTCATTCAGACGCCAATTTCTTTGGCCACAAGTTGTCCCCACAACTGGAGTAAATCGGTCAACGGTGCTTCTTTCTTGAGAAAGCCAAAAGGACTTGGGCTAATGCTCAGGTAATCTTATGGATTCCAATTGCTTTTAAAGTGTTCTGATGGTGTTTGCCTTGCATGCTTGTTTAATTGTCATTTTCACACTCTGTGCATTTGGCATTTCCACTGTAGCAATTCTGTCAGACCATTGGAGGAAACCTTGCATCCATCCACAGTGCAGAGGAGTACAATCACTTACAGCAGATGACATCTGAACCAACATGGATTGGAGGCTCGGATTGCCAAGAGGTAATATTTAATTTTACAGGGTTTTGATGGTTCTGACAGAATAAAAGGATTTTTATTTTATGCTATTTTATTATGGTCTTTCTTTTATGTCTTCTAGGAAACTAATTGGTTCTGGATTGATGGTGCAACTTTGGATTTTACGTTCTGGTGTCCAGCACAACCTGATAATACCAAAGAGCAGTGCTGTCTGCAGATTAATACTGGAGGTAAATCACAACAAGAGCATACTATTCAATAACTAAAGACAGTAGAGTTGTTTTTGTAAATGCACCAAGTTAATGGCATTGTTGTCAGTTAAAGTCATAAGTGATAAGGATGCTGGGATAAACAATATCGCTGGTGGAAAACATATTCAGATCATGTACTAACATAAAAATATATCAAGTATCAAAAGTACAGGACTCATTATGCATAATGGCTCATTTCAGAATGAAGTCTTTTATATTATAATTATTGATGCATTAATGTACATCAGTTTTTATTTTTTATTTTATTTTTTTTGGTGTAATTTTAATTACTTTATATACTGCAGGGTAATTTACAACAATCATTTTGTGTTGATCATACTTTGCATTAATAATCTGACTTAAGAAAGTACCTAAAGTTAACAAATACACTGTGTGCAGTAAAAGTACATTTCCCTTTGAAATGTAGTGAAGTAAAAGAAAATGGGGCAGGAAAAAGTGGCAGAAAATGGAAACACTCAAGTAAAGTAGAAGTAGCTTAAAATTGTATTTAAGTACATGTATTTAGTAACTTTAGGGATTCATCTTAAGATCAATATTTTTCTGAATTTCACATTTAAGTCACTTTTCTTCAGTTCAAATGTAGCTGTTTGTCTTAAATCAATCACTTTGTCTATTATGAGATAGTTTCAGGTTTTGATTGGTGTAACTGACTTTGACTCTGATTTTGGTGTTTACAGTTGGCCAATGCTGGGATGACGTAGGTTGTAGCACTATGCAACAATCAATCTGTGTCATGTCACTCAAGTGATGCCTGAGCCGACGCAGTGGCATGCATTCCAATCAATCACACTAACACTAAAATCACCAAGGGCGTGTGATTGTGTGTATGTCTGCGTACTCATCTGTGTTTGTGTCAAAATCCTTAAAGTTTGACAACAATTATCACATCTTTAATTCTTTGCTACTGTTACTTACTGCTACTGCCTAAAGGATGACAGGACAAGTGATGTAAACAGGAGCTGGAGAGCCTCTTAGAGCTTTTAATAAAAGGAAATTGAATTGAAATTGTTATGAAAGTCATTCATGTATCATGTCAAATTAAAAACCATGCATTGAAACAAACTGTTGGGTGAGTCTGTCAAAAGTCTACTATTCACCTATCTTACTTCAAGTACTTATTGATACGTCATCCAAATGTGACATGACATTTTTTACGTTTTTTTACAGCTTTCACAAAATCTCACTCTAAGAGCAAAACCACACACCAGTACTCCAAAACCATGAGCTATTTCTCAGCCTTTCACTCAATTTTTGTATAAAACACTGTTGTGACTTGCTTTCCTTTTCCAAGCACAACCAATCAAAATGCTACACTTATTTAGGTCACACACACACTTAACTGATCACTAACCAATCACTGCTTTAGTTTAGGCCTCAAAGGTGAGATTACCTATTTTGGAACAATAAATATTGACAATAGACAGAGAGCAAGGGGATGAAGAGGGAGAGGCAGGGGATGGCAACGAGGACAAGTTCAAGAAGAGTTGGAAGAAGAGGATAAAGAAGAGAAGGAAGGAGAGACATCTCTGATGAGTTCCACTTCCAGCAATATTATCATGGTAAACCCCAGAAAGTATGAAGATCCATGTGTAAAATTATGACAAGCAAAATATATAATGAAGAAATTGTAAAATATATATTTTTTTTTTAAGTCAGAACATTATGAAATATTTCATTCTGTCTATTCTCACATTTACAGTCTAGCAGTTCATTTTAAATGCCATTTTATGCCAGTGAATTACATGAGTCAAGCATCAATCATCAAGGTGACTGCACTGTATTAAGGAGAGGATGACCGGGGCCATGTATTGCGAGATTTTGGGGAACAACCTCCTTCCCTCAGTTAGAGCATTGAAGATGGGTCGAGGATGGGTCTTCTAACATGACAATGACCCAAAGCACACAGCCAGGATAACCAAGGAGTGGTTCTGTAAGAAGCATATCAAGGTTCTGGCGTGGCCTAGCCAGTCTCCAGACCTAAACCCAATAGAGAATCTTTGGAGGGAGCTCAAACTCTGTGTTTCTCAGCGACAGCCCAGAAACCTGACTGATCTAGAGAAGATCTGTGTGGAGGAGTGGGCCAAAATCCCTTCTGCAGTGTGTGCACACCTGGTGAAAAACTTCAGGGAACGTTTGACCTCTGTAATTGCAAACAAAGGCTAGTGTACCAAATATTAACATTGATTTTCTTAGGTGTTCAAATACTTATTTGCAGCTCTATCATACAAATAAATAGATTTCTGGATTTTTTTTTAGATTATGTCTCTCACAGTGGACATGCACCTACGATGACAATTTCAGATCCCTCCATAATTTCTAAGTGGGAGAACTTGCAAAATAGCAGGGTGTTCAAATACTTATTTTCCTCACTGTAGATGTCAATATTTAGTTAGTAATGTGTATTTATGTATTTATAAATTGATAACAATAGGATCCTTACTTTCCCCAGGAGAAATTGGATTTAACTTTAAGGTTCACAGCCATGACATTTGTTACACTTATGTAAATTTGAACTCACTAGACAGTTAAATTTGTGTAATATAAAATGTGTAATAATATACAATATGATGAAAGTCATATTTAAATTACAGGGTTCATAGCCTTTACAGTTGTTGCGCAGGTGAAAGCTTCCAGTAATTCACTCTCACATTTAATATGAAGCAACAGAGTGCAAAGTCTGCTCTTGAGTTGTTTGCACACAAAAATCTATTATGGATAAATGAATAATCTTGTGAAATGTTAGGAACTATATAAGAGCTGGCCTTTCGCTGGTCCACACATGAAGGTGGAGGCAACAGGCTGAAATTGAAAGAAAAGAAGATATTTCTCCATCAGGTTTGCACTCTGCCTCTTTTTTATGCTCTTTTCTCTTAACATCTTCTTCATCTTGAGGAGCAGCTGCTCAGCTTTCTTTGTATTTGTCACTCTTGTGTTTTTTCTTTTCTTATTTAAGTCAATCAATCATCTTCAACATCTGCATCTTCTCCACCATGAAGATACTGACTGTGTCACTACTTGTTTGTGCCATGATGGCTGGTGGTGAGTATCAGTCTTTTATTTCTTGTGGCATACCATACCAAGCAGCAGTGCCTTTTGAAAAATCTGACTGTCACATTCTGCTGTTCATATTACCTGTTTCACAGGTGATGCCTGCTGCTGGTATTGTGTACCCTGCCGTGAGTATCAGTCTTTATTTTTTTCATCAAAGTTCTTTTTATCACAGTGACATACACACAGTCAGTGCCTTTTGAAAAGTTGCATACTGTCACATTCTGCTGTTCATATCCCTGTATTCCAGATGCAGCCCCCTGCTGCTGGAGCTGTTTAACCTGCTCCATGGCTGGTGAGTATCAGTCTTGATACAACCATTTTGTGTAGTTATAAGCAAGCACAACTTTGTTCATGTCGCACACTTACAGTAAAGTAAAACACACTGGCACCACATATATTATGCCCCTAAATTCGTGCATACATTATGTGCTGACAAACAGTTAAACACAACAAAAACAAATGCAATCAATAACGTCATGCAACATAACAGTAACTAAGATAAACTAAGATTGGAATCTTACTTTTTAGCATTTGTTTTACAATATATAATTCTATAGAGACTTTTTTTTTTACAGAGAAACAGCATGTGCAGTTAAATCCAATTAAAAAAAAAAAGACAAATCTAACTTGTGAAGAAGCAGGAGAGATCAAGTATAGAAGCTAGCTGGGAAAATCTGATCTGGTCTAAACAAAAGCTCAAATTTACTTTGTTTCTTTTTTCATTTTTGATGAACCAACCTAATTAATTAATTTAGTAATTCAGTTTGTGTTTTCACACAACTAATTGAGACCCAAACCCAGCAACACTTCTGCTAACTTTTACCTGTTTGTCTCTAGAAGTCACATCTAACAACAGCACCATGCCTAATATAGAGGGTGCAAAGTCCCACGCCGTTTTCATTCAGACGCCAATTTCTTTGGCCACAAGTTGTCCCCACAACTGGAGTAAATTCGGTCAACGGTGCTTCTTTCTTGAGAAAGCCAAAAGGACTTGGGCTAATGCTCAGGTAATCTGTATGGATTCCAATTGCTTTTAAAGTGTTCTGATGGTGTTTGCCTTGCATGCTTGTTTAATTGTCATTTTCACACTCTGTGCATTTGGCATTTCCACTGTAGCAATTCTGTCAGACCATTGGAGGAAACCTTGCATCCATCCACAGTGCAGAGGAGTACAATCACTTACAGCAGATGACATCTGAACCAACATGGATTGGAGGCTCGGATTGCCAAGAGGTAATATTTAATTTTACAGGGTTTTGATGGTTCTGACAGAATAAAAGGATTTTTATTTTATGCTATTTTATTATGGTCTTTCTTTTATGTCTTCTAGGAAACTAATTGGTTCTGGATTGATGGTGCAACTTTGGATTTTACGTTCTGGTGTCCAGCACAACCTGATAATACCAAAGAGCAGTGCTGTCTGCAGATTAATACTGGAGGTAAATCACAACAAGAGCATACTATTCAATAACTAAAGACAGTAGAGTTGTTTTTGTAAATGCACCAAGTTAATGGCATTGTTGTCAGTTAAAGTCATAAGTGATAAGGATGCTGGGATAAACAATATCGCTGGTGGAAAACATATTCAGATCATGTACTAACATAAAAATATATCAAGTATCAAAAGTACAGGACTCATTATGCATAATGGCTCATTTCAGAATGAAGTCTTTTATATTATAATTATTGATGCATTAATGTACATCAGTTTTTATTTTTTATTTTATTTTTTTTGGTGTAATTTTAATTACTTTATATACTGCAGGGTAATTTACAACAATCATTTTGTGTTGATCATACTTTGCATTAATAATCTGACTTAAGAAAGTACCTAAAGTTAACAAATACACTGTGTGCAGTAAAAAGTACATTTCCCTTTGAAATGTAGTGAAGTAAAAAGAAAATGGGGCAGGGAAAAAGTGGCAGAAAATGGAAACACTCAAGTAAAGTAGAAGTAGCTTAAAATTGTATTTAAGTACATGTATTTAGTAACTTTAGGGATTCATCTTAAGATCAATATTTTTCTGAATTTCACATTTAAGTCACTTTTCTTCAGTTCAAATGTAGCTGTTTGTCTTAAATCAATCACTTTGTCTATTATGAGATAGTTTCAGGTTTTGATTGGTGTAACTGACTTTGACTCTGATTTTGGTGTTTACAGTTGGCCAATGCTGGGATGACGTAGGTTGTAGCACTATGCAACAATCAATCTGTGTCATGTCACTCAAGTGATGCCTGAGCCGACGCAGTGGCATGCATTCCAATCAATCACACTAACACTAAAATCACCAAGGGCGTGATTGTGTGTATGTCTGCGTACTCATCTGTGTTTGTGTCAAAATCCTTAAAGTTTGACAACAATTATCACATCTTTAATTCTTTGCTACTGTTACTTACTGCTACTGCCTAAAGGATGACAGGACAAGTGATGTAAACAGGAGCTGGAGAGCCTCTTAGAGCTTTTAATAAAAGGAAATTGAATTGAAATTGTTATGAAAGTCATTCATGTATCATGTCAAATTAAAAACCATGCATTGAAACAAACTGTTGGGTGAGTCTGTCAAAAGTCTACTATTCACCTATCTTACTTCAAGTACTTATTGATACGTCATCCAAATGTGACATGACATTTTTTACGTTTTTTACAGCTTTCACAAAATCTCACTCTAAGAGCAAAACCACACACCAGTACTCCAAAACCATGAGCTATTTCTCAGCCTTTCACTCAATTTTTGTATAAAACACTGTTGTGACTTGCTTTCCTTTTCCAAGCACAACCAATCAAAATGCTACACTTATTTAGGTCACACACACACTTAACTGATCACTAACCAATCACTGCTTTAGTTTAGGCCTCAAAGGTGAGATTACCTATTTTGGAACAATAAATATTGACAATAGACAGAGAGCAAGGGGATGAAGAGGGAGAGGCAGGGGATGGCAACGAGGACAAGTTCAAGAAGAGTTGGAAGAAGAGGATAAAGAAGAGAAGGAAGGAGAGACATCTCTGATGAGTTCCACTTCCAGCAATATTATCATGGTAAACCCCCAGAAAGTATGAAGATCCATGTGTAAAATTATGACAAGCAAAATATATAATGAAGAAATTGTAAAATATATGTTTTTTAAGTCAGAACATTATGAAATATTTCATTCTGTCTATTCTCACATTTACAGTCTAGCAGTTCATTTTAAATGCCATTTTATGCCAGTGAATTACATGAGTCAAGCATCAATCATCAAGGTGACTGCACTGTATTAAGGAGAGGATGACCGGGGCCATGTATTGCGAGATTTTGGGGAACAACCTCCTTCCCTCAGTTAGAGCATTGAAGATGGGTCGAGGATGGGTCTTCTAACATGACAATGACCCAAAGCACACAGCCAGGATAACCAAGGAGTGGTTCTGTAAGAAGCATATCAAGGTTCTGGCGTGGCCTAGCCAGTCTCCAGACCTAAACCCAATAGAGAATCTTTGGAGGGAGCTCAAACTCTGTGTTTCTCAGCGACAGCCCAGAAACCTGACTGATCTAGAGAAGATCTGTGTGGAGGAGTGGGCCAAAATCCCTTCTGCAGTGTGTGCACACCTGGTGAAAAACTTCAGGGAACGTTTGACCTCTGTAATTGCAAACAAAGGCTAGTGTACCAAATATTAACATTGATTTTCTTAGGTGTTCAAATACTTATTTGCAGCTCTATCATACAAATAAATAGATTTCTGGATTTTTTTAGATTATGTCTCTCACAGTGGACATGCACCTACGATGACAATTTCAGATCCCTCCATAATTTCTAAGTGGGAGAACTTGCAAAATAGCAGGGTGTTCAAATACTTATTTTCCTCACTGTAGATGTCAATATTTAGTTAGTAATGTGTATTTATGTATTTATAAATTGATAACAATAGGATCCTTACTTTCCCCAGGAGAAATTGGATTTAACTTTAAGGTTCACAGCCATGACATTTGTTACACTTATGTAAATTTGAACTCACTAGACAGTTAAATTTGTGTAATATAAAATGTGTAATAATATACAATATGATGAAAGTCATATTTAAATTACAGGGTTCATAGCCTTTACAGTTGTTGCGCAGGTGAAAGCTTCCAGTAATTCACTCTCACATTTAATATGAAGCAACAGAGTGCAAAGTCTGCTCTTGAGTTGTTTGCACACAAAAATCTATTATGGATAAATGAATAATCTTGTGAAATGTTAGGAACTATATAAGAGCTGGCCTTTCGCTGGTCCACACATGAAGGTGGAGGCAACAGGCTGAAATTGAAAGAAAAGAAGATATTTCTCCATCAGGTTTGCACTCTGCCTCTTTTTTATGCTCTTTTCTCTTAACATCTTCTTCATCTTGAGGAGCAGCTGCTCAGCTTTCTTTGTATTTGTCACTCTTGTGTTTTTCTTTTCTTATTTAAGTCAATCAATCATCTTCAACATCTGCATCTTCTCCACCATGAAGATACTGACTGTGTCACTACTTGTTTGTGCCATGATGGCTGGTGGTGAGTATCAGTCTTTTATTTCTTGTGGCATACCATACCAAGCAGCAGTGCCTTTTGAAAAATCTGACTGTCACATTCTGCTGTTCATATTACCTGTTTCACAGGTGATGCCTGCTGCTGGTATTGTGTACCCTGCCGTGAGTATCAGTCTTTATTTTTTTCATCAAAGTTCTTTTTATCACAGTGACATACACACAGTCAGTGCCTTTTGAAAAGTTGCATACTGTCACATTCTGCTGTTCATATCCCTGTATTCCAGATGCAGCCCCCTGCTGCTGGAGCTGTTTAACCTGCTCCATGGCTGGTGAGTATCAGTCTTGATACAACCATTTTGTGTAGTTATAAGCAAGCACAACTTTGTTCATGTCGCACACTTACAGTAAAGTAAAACACACTGGCACCACATATATTATGCCCCTAAATTCGTGCATACATTATGTGCTGACAAACAGTTAAACACAACAAAAACAAATGCAATCAATAACGTCATGCAACATAACAGTAACTAAGATAAACTAAGATTGGAATCTTACTTTTTAGCATTTGTTTTACAATATATAATTCTATAGAGACTTTTTTTTTTTACAGAGAAACAGCATGTGCAGTTAAATCCAATTAAAAAAAAAAAGACAAATCTAACTTGTGAAGAAGCAGGAGAGATCAAGTATAGAAGCTAGCTGGGAAAATCTGATCTGGTCTAAACAAAAGCTCAAATTTACTTTGTTTTTTTTTTTTTCATTTTTGATGAACCAACCTAATTAATTAATTTAGTAATTCAGTTTGTGTTTTCACACAACTAATTGAGACCCAAACCCAGCAACACTTCTGCTAACTTTTACCTGTTTGTCTCTAGAAGTCACATCTAACAACAGCACCATGCCTAATATAGAGGGTGCAAAGTCCCACGCCGTTTTCATTCAGACGCCAATTTCTTTGGCCACAAGTTGTCCCCACAACTGGAGTAAATTCGGTCAACGGTGCTTCTTTCTTGAGAAAGCCAAAAGGACTTGGGCTAATGCTCAGGTAATCTGTATGGATTCCAATTGCTTTTAAAGTGTTCTGATGGTGTTTGCCTTGCATGCTTGTTTAATTGTCATTTTCACACTCTGTGCATTTGGCATTTCCACTGTAGCAATTCTGTCAGACCATTGGAGGAAACCTTGCATCCATCCACAGTGCAGAGGAGTACAATCACTTACAGCAGATGACATCTGAACCAACATGGATTGGAGGCTCGGATTGCCAAGAGGTAATATTTAATTTTACAGGGTTTTGATGGTTCTGACAGAATAAAAGGATTTTTATTTTATGCTATTTTATTATGGTCTTTCTTTTATGTCTTCTAGGAAACTAATTGGTTCTGGATTGATGGTGCAACTTTGGATTTTACGTTCTGGTGTCCAGCACAACCTGATAATACCAAAGAGCAGTGCTGTCTGCAGATTAATACTGGAGGTAAATCACAACAAGAGCATACTATTCAATAACTAAAGACAGTAGAGTTGTTTTTGTAAATGCACCAAGTTAATGGCATTGTTGTCAGTTAAAGTCATAAGTGATAAGGATGCTGGGATAAACAATATCGCTGGTGGAAAACATATTCAGATCATGTACTAACATAAAAATATATCAAGTATCAAAAGTACAGGACTCATTATGCATAATGGCTCATTTCAGAATGAAGTCTTTTATATTATAATTATTGATGCATTAATGTACATCAGTTTTTATTTTTTATTTTATTTTTTTGGTGTAATTTTAATTACTTTATATACTGCAGGGTAATTTACAACAATCATTTTGTGTTGATCATACTTTGCATTAATAATCTGACTTAAGAAAGTACCTAAAGTTAACAAATACACTGTGTGCAGTAAAAAGTACATTTCCCTTTGAAATGTAGTGAAGTAAAAGAAAATGGGGCAGGAAAAAAGTGGCAGAAAATGGAAACACTCAAGTAAAGTAGAAGTAGCTTAAAATTGTATTTAAGTACATGTATTTAGTAACTTTAGGGATTCATCTTAAGATCAATATTTTTCTGAATTTCACATTTAAGTCACTTTTCTTCAGTTCAAATGTAGCTGTTTGTCTTAAATCAATCACTTTGTCTATTATGAGATAGTTTCAGGTTTTGATTGGTGTAACTGACTTTGACTCTGATTTTGGTGTTTACAGTTGGCCAATGCTGGGATGACGTAGGTTGTAGCACTATGCAACAATCAATCTGTGTCATGTCACTCAAGTGATGCCTGAGCCGACGCAGTGGCATGCATTCCAATCAATCACACTAACACTAAAATCACCAAGGGCGTGTGATTGTGTGTATGTCTGCGTACTCATCTGTGTTTGTGTCAAAATCCTTAAAGTTTGACAACAATTATCACATCTTTAATTCTTTGCTACTGTTACTTACTTCTACTGCCTAAAGGATGACAGGACAAGTGATGTAAACAGGAGCTGGAGAGCCTCTTAGAGCTTTTAATAAAAGGAAATTGAGTTGAAATTGTTATGAAAGTCATTCATGTATCATGTCAAATTAAAAACCATGCATTGAAACAAACTGTTGGGTGAGTCTGTCAAAAGTCTACTATTCACCTATCTTACTTCAAGTACTTATTGATACGTCATCCAAATGTGACATGACATTTTTTACGTTTTTTACAGCTTTCACAAAATCTCACTCTAAGAGCAAAACCACACACCAGTACTCCAAACCATGAGCTATTTCTCAGCCTTTCACTCAATTTTTGTATAAAACACTGTTGTGACTTGCTTTCCTTTTCCAAGCACAACCAATCAAAATGCTACACTTATTTAGGTCACACACACACTTAACTGATCACTAACCAATCACTGCTTTAGTTTAGGCCTCAAAGGTGAGATTACCTATTTTGGAACAATAAATATTGACAATAGACAGAGAGCAAGGGGATGAAGAGGGAGAGGCAGGGGATGGCAACGAGGACAAGTTCAAGAAGAGTTGGAAGAAGAGGATAAAGAAGAGAAGGAAGGAGAGACATCTCTGATGAGTTCCACTTCCAGCAATATTATCATGGTAAACCCCCCAGAAAGTATGAAGATCCATGTGTAAAATTATGACAAGCAAAATATATAATGAAGAAATTGTAAAATATATATTTTTTAAGTCAGAACATTATGAAATATTTCATTCTGTCTATTCTCACATTTACAGTCTAGCAGTTCATTTTAAATGCCATTTTATGCCAGTGAATTACATGAGTCAAGCATCAATCATCACATCTAACTCTTTGCTACTGCCTACAAGTGTAAAACTGATACTTTCTTCTGTTTTTTTGAGTGATAAAGTATATAAGTAGAATTAAAAATACCAGTACATAACAACAAACTTAACAAATGAAAATGTAGTTACTTACACCCCCACTTTTGAGTTACCATTACTATTCTTGCCAAATGTATTCCACAAGTGCTGTGTTAACTTAACCCATGAAGCTAAAGGAATCAAATGCGAACAAAATAAAAACCAGAGGACAGATGGACTTGGAAAAGTTTCTAGCTTTATTAGTCATAACAGGATATGGTGAACAGCTACTCGGCATCTTGCTCCACCAAGGTGATCTTCTCGCTGATGTAGATGCCGTCCAAGAACTTCCTGATGTTCTTCTTTCTGACCATGGTGGCCTGCTGGATCATGGCCGCTGAAAAACAGAAAAGCCTGGTGAGGGGATAGACCAGAACACATGCAACCACCGGGGAAATGTAACTAAGTACATTTACTTAAGTACAATTTGACTTCAGTATTTCTATATTATGCTACTTTATACCTTTAAGATTGCATTATACCAAATCACGCAATTTATTACCCCTGTCTGATACAAGTTTCACTGTAGTATTTATGCGGTTTAGAAACAACACTGGCTACAGCACCGTGGTCTGTCTCATCATTGATTGAGATTAATCAGCAACCGTGTGTTGCTGTCATCTCACCCAGAGTGAAGAGGTCATTCTACCCTTCTACAAAAACTCACCCAGCCACTGAGCGGACAAAGCAAGTGCTTTTGGAAGGGGGAAATACACTTCACACCACTATTCATGTGACCTTAGTTACTTGAGAATTCAGATCAATACAAAATATAAATCGACTAATAAATTATGTATCACAGGTTAAGCTCCACAATTACAATTATCCAAAGCAACATTAAAGGGATGTACTCAATACATAAATTATAATTCAGTGTTACAATACTTTACTCTGAAAGGAGACTTTCTGCATGACTACTTTTACTTTTGGTACTTAAGTATATTTTGGCACCAATACTTTTACTTAAGCTTTTGAATGAAGGAACTGTAACAATATATATAATAATATATATTTGTACAATGTACAACTATGGATTTTATAATCCATCCATTTTATGATCCATCAGATTTCATCTGATCTGAGGCCGTATGTTTTGGACACTCGGGTGAAGAGAGGGGCAGAGCTGTCAACTGATCACCATCTGGTGGTGAGTTGGGTCAGGGGGTGGGGGAAGACTCTGGACAGACCTGGTAAGCCCAAACGGGTAGTGCGGTGTGGTGGAAGTTTCTGTACAGCGAGGGAGGAATTTGAGTGAAGAGGAGACCTTGTAGAAACAAAATAAAGACAGGCTGCAAACTGGATTAAAAGTTTAGGTATTGTCAAAAATGACAAGAACAGCATTCACAATGAATCAGAGTTACAAAGTGACAACAGTTCTGTGCCTCGCGTAACATATGACAGTTCCTTATATCGCTTTTGCCCCAGCAGAAACCAGGCCATGTTTGGAAAACATTCTAATCTTAAACAATACATTTCATTTTCTTCTTCAGACTTCTAGGAGCCAGAGCTGTCCCTATACATCTGTCTAATGCGTCAAAAAATGACTGTAGTTGTCATTCAATCTTAGAAGTCAGAGATTTAGCTTGTCTATAGATTGGTTCAGACTCCAACCTTTTCGGTTCGGGCAAGCTGCCCTTTGCCTATCTCTGGAGGTGCCTGTGTTTTGTTACCATTTGCTTACAGTAGTGAAATGCAGAGTCATAACATGTTCAGCTGTCTTCAACACTGAAGGACTTACTTTTAGGAGATATCTTAGGAATGACACATGTTTCGGAGGCCTATTTGAATGATTTACTTAAAATTAATAATCACTTAATAAATGAACAATTACTGAAAAAATCATTGTCTATGTAATTTTCCCATTACAGCGGGTAAATTGGGAACGTCTGGAGGAGGCCCCTGTCCGACGGACTTTCAATTGACACCCCTGTGGAGCTTTTTTTTCTTAGGGTCTTAGGTGCCTCAAGGGGCGGTAACCCACGAACACCCTGGTGGACACCGGTGGTCAGGGAAGCCGTCCGACTAAAGAAGGAGTCTTTCCGGGATATTTTATCCCGGAGGACTCTGGAGGCAGTTGCAAGGTACCGTCGGGCCCCGAAGGGCTGCAGCCTCTGACAGAGGCAAAGCAGCGGATGGGAGAAGTTTGGAGAAGATATGGAGAAGGACTTTCGGTCTGCACCAAGGTGCTTCTGGATAACCGTTCGCCACCTCAGGAGGGGGAAGCGGGGAATCATCCAAGCTGTATACAGTAAGGATGGGACGTTGTAGACCTCAACTGGGGAGGTAATAGAGCGGTGGAAGGAGCACTTTGAGGAACTCCTAAATCCAGCTGACACGCCCTCTGTGGTAGAGGCAGAGCTGGAGGATGATGGGGGCTTGTCGTCAATTTCCCTGGTGGAAGTCGCTGAGGTAGTCAAACAACTCCACAGCGGCAAAGCCTAAGGAGTGGCAGACCGGGGTGGTGGTTCCCCTCTTCAAAAAGGGGGACCAGAGGGTGTGTGCCAATTACAGGGGTATCACACTTCTCAGCCTCACTGGTAAAGTCTACTCCAAGGTGCTGGAAAGGAGGGTTCGTCGATAGTCGAACCTTGGATTGAAGAGGAACAATGCGGATTCCATCCTGGCCGTGGAACAAGGGATCAGATCTTCAATTTTCGTTCCTACCCTCACCTACGGCCATGAAGGCTGGGTCATGACCAAAAGAACGAGATCCAGGGTACAAGCGGCCGAAATGGGTTTCCATGGAGGGTGGCTGGCGTCTCCCTTAGAGATAGGGTGAGAACCTCAGTCATCCGAGAGGAGCTCGGAGTGGAGCCGCTGCTCCTTCGCGTCGAAAGGAGCCAGTTGAGGTGGTTCGGGCATCTGGTAAGGATGCCTCCTGGGCGCCTCCCTAGGGAGGTGTTCCAGGCACGTCTAGCTGGGAGGAGGCCTCGGGGAAGACCCAGACTAGGTGCAGAGATTATATCTCCAACCTGGCCTGGGAACACCTCGGGATCCCCCAGTCGGAGCTGGTTGATGTGGCTCAGGAAAGGGAAGTTTGGGGTCCCTTACTGGAGCTGCTGCCCCCGCGACCCAATACCGGATAAGTGGATGAAGATGGATGGATGGATGGATGAACACAGTCCCCCCCACCCCTCTCTCTCTTTCTTTCTTTCTTTCTTTCTCTTTCTCTTTCTCTCTCTGTCTCTCTCTTACTTACTCAAACACACACTCACACATACCTGGTGTGGAAAAATAAAAATAAAAAAAGAACCAAAAACAAAACAAAAATCACACTGATCATAAAAAAATTTAAAGTTAAAAATAGAAAGTTATATTGAGTAGAAAAACTCTTGTTAATAACATTTTACTTCATAATTGCAACCGCATGTGTCATTGTTGCAAGACTTGTTCTCTATATAATTCGTTTGTTACCATAATCAAAACCATTGATCTGAAGCTCAATGCTGATGCTGTCATGTAGTTTTCTAATCAGCAATAAATATAACAATTTCTGATCAACCCATATCAATTGCATGCTTAAAATACGATACAGGTTAAAGCCCCGCCTATTTCAAGACAACCAACTTCCGGGTTACATCCTGCCCACTTCCGGGTTAAGCCCCGCCCAGTCCGAATACAGATACAGATAATTCATATGGTTAACAGATACAGATACAGATACAGATAACGCTGTACTCGCTCATCCCTAATATGGCATGATTTTAATGTTTCGAAAATTGCATGTGATGTTTTATTTGCTGTCTTAATCTGGTTATACGATCCAACTATGAAAACTGTTGCAACCAGTTTTTTTTAAATAGTTTCTTCAAATTTATTAAACACTTTTAACTAAATGAATATCACTCCTCTCGGGCTTTGGATATTTGGTTGTTTTGTTTTCTTTACTACATTAGTTGTATTGCCAATTCATTTTTTTTTTATAATAAAGTATTTTTCATAGCTTCAAACAACCATGTCTCTGATCTTGTATGTGGCCTTGCCTGTGTAGTGTGAGTCCCTGGGATTGGTAACAACTGAATTCATATTTTAAATCTTGGGTGAAAGTCCCAAGGTGGCGTTGTCGATTGTTATAGTGCTAAAGTTTGGCTAAGCCCTCCATTGGGCCTGGTTACAAATATTGGCGTTGTCGGCAGGATCCACATTCAGAGACGTGTGTTTAAGTTTTAGCTGCTTTTAGCTGCTATCTACGGGTAGTTAAGTAGTGTTAAGGTAAAACAGCAATCAGCACCAAGAGGGACCAGACGACATTCCACTGTGGGACCTTTCGGCAGTGTCCAGTTGAGAAGTCATGGCTCAAGAACTGCAAGAATTAAGGGACCGTGTACAGCAGTACAACTAGTGAAATCTCTGGTTCTGACCTGCTGTGCTTTGTATAATCTTAATGAGAGTCATGGAGAGGCTTATGACAACGACTGGGATGCATCTGGGACAGCAGAGCCGGGGGGACACAGTCACAGGGTGCAGAGGAAGTAGACCGGGATGTACGGGAGGGTTTGATGCGTTACTTGAATAGCTAAATAAAAACTTTTCTTTGATATATTATCTTGTTTTTTTTAGTAACAGTGTGCAATATTGGAAACGACATGCAAAAGCCCCTAATAGCCCTTAATATTGAACAGTTGAAAAGTGAATAGTGCAGAGAGTAGATAATCTGTCGGTGTCTGGCTAGATTTTTTTTTTTAAATGTTGCGTTTGTTCTGGACACACACTCCGCACTCTTGTCTGCTAAAAACGCAGTGATCCGACCAACCAGTAGTCTGCAGGTTTCCACGTCACCTTTTGGTATCGCCTTAGCTCGCTTGGAACCTTGACTGAGGTAGTACTAAAAAAAGTACCTGGTAGCAGGTCCCAGGGACTTTTTTTGTAATGGAAAACCAAAAAAAGGTGAGTAGAGTCGAGGCAAGTCTAGTAGATACCACGCAGTGGAAAACCGCCATAAGTCGTCTGGATTTGGTGCTGAACCGCCTGCAACAGGAGGGACTCAAGGCAAATTTGGGGAAGTGTTCCATCTTTAAAAAACAAGTCCAGTGCCTTGGCCACATGATCTCGGAAGAAGGGGTTTCCACTGACCCAAGTAAGATCTCTACAGTGGCTCTGGCCTCACCCCACTAATGTCTCTGAGCTCCGATCCTTCTTAGGTTTTGCCAGTTATTACCAGCGACTTGTGGATGTGTTTTCCAAGCTGGCCGCACCGCTGCATTGTCTGGTGGCTGAAGTCGCAACAACCAAGACACGGAAAGGCCGGAGTGCATCACTGGAGGGGGCCTGGTCGGAGAACTGCGAGAAGAGTTTTCAGGAACTGAAAGGACAGTTAGTGAGTACTCCCACCTTGGCTTTTGCTAACTTCTCCCTACCAATTATCCTTGAACAACAGTGGGTTGGGTGTAGTGCTGTCGCAGGAACAGAATTGGAAAACGCCAGTCGAAGCCTACACACTGTGGAGAAAAACTACAGTTCTATGAAGTTGGAGTTTCTGGGCATGAAGTGGGCCATGACGAAAAGTTCAAGGAGTATTTGTCGGGCCAAAACTGTGTGGTCTGGACTGACAATAATCCTTTGAGCCACCTTCACACTGCACAGTTGGGCGCTACTGAGCAGCGCTGGGTGGCTGAACTCTCTGCTTTTGATTACAGTGTTCGGTATCGTCCTGGCCGCACTAATAAGGTAGTAATAGCCACTCAAAGCATGGACCAAGCCCTGCCTGGGACAGCATTACCAGCCACCTTGCAGTCAGCCACTAGATGCTGTGTAGTCTGCTGTAATCACTTTGTCTTCTCGAATCCCGGCTGACCTGCAAGCACTCCAGCAAGCAGATCGAGTTATTAGTACCTTCATCCACTTTTGGCGGGAGAAAAGGATGCCAAGTCGGGCAGAGAGAGAGAAACTGAGTCCACAGGTGTGTGGACTGATGCGTCAATGGAGTCGTGTGGTACAAGCAGAGGGTCTCCTGCACCGCCGGCTGTTTCGCCCCCGATGGAGTAGAAGTGATTCACCAGTTGCTGTTACCTGAGAGCCTCAAGGAGGAAATCCTCCACTAAAACCACGGCCATCAAGGCGTAGAACGGACCACTGAGCTGGTTTGGCGGAGATGCTATTGGCCGGGGATGGACCAAGAAATAATGGTGTCAAAGGTGTGAGCGTGCACTATTGCCAAGTCAACGCACCCCCAGATCCGAGCACCTATGGGTCACCTACTCGCTGCAAGACCGAACCAGATTGTGGCAATTGACTTCACCTTATTGGAACCATCCAGAGATGGCAGGGAACAGGTGTTGCTAATGACTGACGTTTTCGCCAAATTCACCCAGGCTGTGCCAACTAGAGACCAGAGAGCATCTACCGTGGCCAGAGTGTTGGTGCAAGAGTGGTTTGGTCGCTATGGAGTTCCAGGCCATCTGCACTCTGATCAGGGACGGAATTTTGAAAGTGCACTAGTCCAACAGCTGTGTGAACTATATGGCATTCAGAAGACACGTACTACTCCCTACCATCCTCAGGGAAATGGTCAGTGCGAGAGGTTCAACCGGACGCTGCACAACCTGCTGCACACACTTCCCTCTAGTCAAAAGAGTCACTGGCCAGAACACCTTCCCCAGCTCGTGTTCAACTATAACACCACTACTCACCAGCTGACTGGTGAGTTCCCCCACTTCCTTATGTTTGACCAGGTACCCCAATCACCTGTGGACTTCCTTCTGGGCCACCTATCGCTACAAACAATAGGACGGATGTGTGACTGGGTGGTGGAACATCGACGTCGTCTGCAGGTAGCTTTTGACTGTGCCAAAGATAGGATGGAGGCTGCAGCCAGGCAGAGGAAGGAGAGACATGACCAATTGACACTGAGTGAACCACTGGAGATGGACCAGCAGGTCTATATGTGGGATCATACGACACGGGGTCGGAATAAAATTCAGGATGCCTGAGGGTCCACAATCTTCAAAGTGGTAAGAGTACCTGAACCTGGTGGAACAGTCTATTCCATCGCACCATTGCATAATCCAACCCACATTAGACAAGTGCATCAAACAATGCTCAAACCAATCTACGTCCCTTTACACCCGCAGCTTGGCCCATGGAATCCCCCTTTGGTAAGCGTTGTAGAGAGTGAGGCAGAAGAAGCTCGAGATGACCACAGAGTAGGGATACGGCTGGAGACACCTGAACTGAACCAACCTATCATTGCTCAGCCAAGGTCATGCATAACAGCACCATTAAGTGATTCACAAGTGGAAAGTCCAGTTTCTGGTTTCCTTCGCCCACAGGAAGAGGCCTGTAACAGCGGTACTACCATCTTCAGAACAACTACAAGCCACCTAACCCTCATCGGCTTCCAAAACTCATGCGGGGGGAGGCGGGTGGGGCTACGATCGGGTACTGGGCTCCAACTGTAGCATGACAACCGGAATCTTTAGACCATGGGATTAAGGTAGTTGTAAAAATAAAATTAAAAAAGAGGGGGTAACCGATGTATACCAATGTAAATACTTCGTTACTGTACTCAAGTAGATTTTTCTGATATTTTTACTTTACTTTACTATTTCTGGGGACCTTGCTCCACTGCTCTGAGTTCTGGTTGTCCTCATCCATTCCTCTCTTGTCCTGAGATCCAGAAGATCTCCACTGTGGCTGCTGGGCTCACTCTGGATTCTGTTCAGTACAAATCAAAACACCCAGAGATATTCAGGAGCTGCTGTCTCCTCTTGTTCTCCTCACATCCTCACACAACTAAAAGAACAGTCTGCAAATTCAAAGCAGCGGTGGTTCCATTTCCTTGTTAGCTAACTTGGAGTAGTTTGGAGAAAACGGCATTATATTAAACTGCACGCCAAAAGGTAAAAATGTTTTTAATTACATTCACTTAGAGCATTTCAGGAAAAAGGAAACTCAATAAAAAGCTATTTAGCCAAAACTAGATATCAAACCAAAGCTACACACTAGATGTGATTAAAGTGGTGAGAGCTCTAAGTTCACCACTTCTACAGAAGGGAAAAGATGACGTCATCTCGGAAACAGCGGTCTCACCTGTCTCACTCTGACTACGTTGTTTAGGTGTGCTCATCTCTCCCTGATGTGAGTCGAGTGCATATTTGTTATAAATGACTTTAAACTGGTTTTCCTCACTGAAATAGATTAGATCAAGTAAAATTGCAAAACAAGTAGTGTAGTAACGTATCTAGAAAACTATTGTTATGATTGATCTCTCCTTTGTGCTGCTCTAAATGTTAATTTTATCTTCTCTAGCCTTTTTGCCTTTAATTTTTATTTTTACGTATCTCCCCCCTTTTTGTTGTTTTGTTCTTTGTTTCTAATATTCAGGTAATTTTTTCTTACACAGACAACATTTGCATTGTATGTACGTATTGTATTCCCCAACAAGAGTATTGCATGTTGCCTTGCTAAATAAAAAAAATAAGAGCATTTGAAAACACAACCAAGGCTGTCAGTTGAATGGTGTTTGATGTTAGCAATCAATCAATCATAGATAGCTACAACGTTTCTGAAATGATTTCCATCTTCTGTTATTGTTCGTAATGACAAAAGCTTATTATTTTATGGATTTCACTAATTTCATGTGACGTGTTATGCCGTAAACCGTTTAAATCTGAGCATACATGACTCAAATCTACACTCCACTCACATCTGCACTTGACTCACATCAGGGAGTTACACTAATAACTTTACTGTCGTCAGAATACCTCCGCTAGAAATAGTCTGTGTGAAAGCTCATCTGAACATGGGCCCCTCCCTGCATCCACAGCGGGTCAGCTTCCAGTAAGATTCCAGTTAGCTCTAAACAGTGGCCTGGGTTTTAACAGCCCATCTGATCTAACTCCTCTGTAACACAACAAAAGAAGAAGACATTTAATGATACAGCAAACACTTCCAGCGGCTCACACGGTTCAACTTCCTCTAGAATATTAGACATATATATAAACTAAAGCAGAAAAGCCAAGACCTTAGAAATGTAGTGGAGCTCCATTATTTCTAAGAATTGAAGTGTCGGCGAGTCGCCCTCTGAAATTCTGTCCAATCAACAAGCAACTGTTCCCACCACGTGACGTGTTTTACCGAATCGTACCGAGTCCACCGAACTTTAGAGGAACACACGGTTGCTCAGCAACGGACGTTCTGTTTTCCTGCCAAATGGGAAGTTAACGCATGCACAGCTACGACTTCCATTCGCTTTGATAGCCGTGTAAAAGAGACTCTATTAAAGTGTTTACCTGTGTATGTGTGGGTTTACCTGGAGATCCGTCTTCTAAAAACTCACTAATAACAAAGAACACAGCTCTTCCGCCAGCCCAAGATCTCAGTGAAGCAACGAGACTTCCAGTATCCTCCAAGTCAGGGTTTTTCAGTTTAAAGTTCAAAATGAAAGAACGCCGCCGCTTGGAGGTCAGGAGGGGAAAAACAGCTACACATCCACTTAGTGAAGAAGTGAGAGGTGGACTGCAACTGAGTAAAACAGTTGATTTCAACAGTTTTACAATAGTTTAACCTTAGCTGCAACACACACATCTCCATGCATGAAACGTGCGTTTCGGCCTCTTCTCAGCTATCGGTGATGTTTCATGCTTGTTACTGTCATTTTTCTTAACAGTAGCTGCTATAAACACATCCATGCAGGAAATCTGCGTTTCGGCCTCTGAGCTTTTTGTGACGTTTCAACCTTGTACTGTAATTTCAACATTTTTACATTAGTTTTTTTTTTTTTTAACAGTAGCAGCTAATACACCCATCTCCATGCAGGAAACGTGTGTTTTGGCCTCTTCTGAGCTTTTTGTGATGTTTCAAGCTTGTTACTGTCATTTCAACAGTTTTACACTACTTTCTTAACAGTAAATGGTATACACACACCTCCATGCAGGAAACGTGCATTTCGGCCTCTGATGTTTCTGTGATGTTTTAACCTTGTTGCTGTCATTTCAACAGTTTTACATTAGTTTCTTAACAGTAGCTGTTAAACACATGTCACACCCCGGCGAGAATGCTGGGGTGTCAAACTACAATACCAGCAAAAATCCTTCCACTGACAAATACGACACAGACCAGGCAGTTTGCAAAATATAACACTTTATTCTAAAACAAGTTAAGTTGTAAAACAGCTAAAAAAACGACAATAAAAGTTAAAAAACTGCGTATTAAAAGTGATCTCCTTGCCGCTAGTCCCCAGTGTTTGTTACTGTCTGTAGTTAGGTTGATCTCAAGAATGGCAGATTCCGCCCAGGGAAGCCTGGGCTCTTCCTTTCTCTCGCCTGTCCTCGTCGCGTGTTCCACCCAGCCGACGCTGAGAAAGAACAAAGGGAGCTCCCAGTCAAACAAGACACAAAAACAGTTCTTTTCCACACACTTTCCCAGAGGACAGCTGGAAGACTTTTCTTCACTTATCTGCGTTTCTGTGTTGAACTCCTAATTTGGGTGGCTGCAGTCCCCCTGTTGCGTCGGGCTCTAAGGACGTAATCCAGTCTGCACCACTACGAGTTCACCCGCACTTCGGACGACTTGTCCCACCGGCACTTCTCCAGCCCGTCTGCTCGTCTCGGCTTCCACTGTCCTCTGTGTCACGCGGTCTCTCTTCTGCTCTGCTCTGCTTTGTTCTGCTCCTCAGCGTCCCCTCTTCTTTTCATTTATCCTTTTGGTTTCTCTGGCCTCCGGTTCCCTTGCTGCGTTCTCGGCATCGCCCCGCCACCTCCGCCTGGGAACGGCCCGAGCTCTGTCGGTGCATGAGCTGGGCCAGCGCTTCAGCTGTTCCCGCCCCTTGGCCCTCCAAGTTCCCCCTGCTCCTCAGCATCACATCTTCTCTTTCTGTTTCTCTTTCTGCAGCCTGTCTCACTCTGTTCTGTTCCTCTTTCCTTTTCACTGGCTTCCCCTACCACACCTGCTCTGCATTAAGCTCAGGTGTTTTCTCTTGTCCTGCCTTGAGCTCGTTTAGGTCTGAATAAAAAGGGAGCTCCAGTCTAGGCAAAGGTGGTATAATTACAACAGTTCATGCAATAAAAAAGCTGTAAATAAAACTTAAGCATGCAATAAAAAGAATAAAAACATGCAAACACTAAAATCCTAAAAACACATGCCACAAGTCCTATTTAAAAAGGAATTCACAGCAACATGCACTTATATTAATTGTACCAAATCCACCTTTGACACACACATCTCCATGCAGGAAACGTGTGTTCCGGTCTCTTCTGAGATTTTTGTGATGTTTCAACCTTGTTTCTATCATTTCAAACGTTTTACATTAGATTCTTAACAGTAGGTGTTAAACACAAATCTCCATGCAGGAAAAGTGCATTTCGGCCTCTTCTGATGTTTCTGTGATGTTTTAACCTTGTTACTGTCATTTCAACAGTTTTACATTAGTTCTTAATAGTAGCTTTTAAACACACATCTCTATGCAAGAAACGTGCGTTTCGGCCACTTCTGAGCTTTTTGTGATGTTTCAACCTTGTGTCTGTCATTTAAAGAGTTTTACATTAGTTCTTAATAGTAGCTGTTAAACACACATCTCCATGCAGGAAACATGCGTTTCGGCCTCTTCTGAGCTTTTTGTGATGTTTACCTTGTGTCTGTCATTTCAACAGGTTTACATTAGTTTCTTAACTGTAGCTGTTAATTACACATCTCCATGCAGGAAACGAACATTTCGGCCTCTTCTGATCTTTCTGTGACGTTTCAAGCTTGTTACTGTCATTTCAACAGTTTTACTATAGTTTCTTAACAGTAGCTGTTAAACACACATCTCCATGCAGGAAACTTGCGTTTCAGCCTCTTCTGAGCTCTTTGTGATGTTTTAACCTTGTGTCTGTCATTTCAACAGGTTTACCTTAGTTTCTTAACAGTAGCTGTTAAACACACATCTCCATGCAGGAAACTATCGTTTCGGCCTCCTCTGATCTTTCTGTGATGTTTCAAGCTTGTTACTGTCATTTCAACAGTTTTACATTAGTTTCTTAACAGTAGCTGTTAAACACACATCTCTATGCAAGAAACGTGCGTTTCGGCCTCTTCTGAAGTTTCTGTGATGTTTTAACCTTGTTACTGTCATTTTAACAGTTTTACATTTGTTCTTAATATTAGCTGTTAAACACACATCTCCATCCAGGAAACGTGCGTTTCGGCCTCCACTGATCTTTCTGTGATGTTTTAACCTTGTTACTGTCATTTCAACAGTTTTGCATTAGTTCTTAATAGTAGCTTTTAAACACACATCTCTATGCAAGAAACGTGCGTTTCGGCCACTTCTGAGCTTTTTGTGATGTTTCAACCTTGTGTCTGTCATTTAAAGAGTTTTACATTAGTTCTTAATAGTAGCTGTTAAACACACATCTCCATGCAGGAAACATGCGTTTCGGCCTCTTCTGAGCTTTTTGTGATGTTTACCTTGTGTCTGTCATTTCAACAGGTTTACATTAGTTTCTTAACTGTAGCTGTTAATTACACATCTCCATGCAGGAAACGAACATTTCGGCCTCTTCTGATCTTTCTGTGACGTTTCAAGCTTGTTACTGTCATTTCAACAGTTTTACTATAGTTTCTTAACAGTAGCTGTTAAACACACATCTCCATGCAGGAAACTTGCGTTTCAGCCTCTTCTGAGCTCTTTGTGATGTTTTAACCTTGTGTCTGTCATTTCAACAGGTTTACCTTAGTTTCTTAACAGTAGCTGTTAAACACACATCTCCATGCAGGAAACTATCATTTCGGCCTCCTCTGATCTTTCTGTGATGTTTCAAGCTTGTTACTGTCATTTCAACAGTTTTACATTAGTTTCTTAACAGTAGCTGTTAAACACACATCTCTATGCAAGAAACGTGCGTTTCGGCCTCTTCTGAAGTTTCTGTGATGTTTTAACCTTGTTAGTGTCATTTTAACAGTTTTACATTTGTTCTTAATATTAGCTGTTAAACACACATCTCCATCCAGGAAACGTGCGTTTCGGCCTCCACTGATCTTTCTGTGATGTTTCAAGCTTGTTACTGTCATTTCAACAGGTTTACCTTAGTTTCTTAACAGTAGCTGTTAAACACACATCTCTATGCAGGAAATGTGTGTTTCGGTCTCTTCTGAGCTTTTTGTGATGTTTCAACCTTGTTTCTAATATTTCAAACGTTTTACATTAGATTCTTAACAGTAGGTGTTAAACACAAATCTCCATGCAGGAAACGTGCGATTCGGCATCTTCTGAGCTCTTTGTGATGTTTTAACCTTGTGTCTGTCATTTCAACAGGTTTACATTAGTTTCTTCACAGTAGCTGTTAAACATACATCTCCATGCAGGAAACGTACGTTTCGGCCGCTTCTGATGTTTCTGTGATGTTTTAACCTTGTTGCTGTCATTTAAACAGTTTTACATTATTTCTTAATAGTAGCTGTTAAACACACATCTCCATGCAGGAAACTTGCAATTCGGCCTCTTCTGAGCTTTTTGTGATGTTTACACCTTGTCTGTCATTTCAACAGGTTTACATTAGTTTCTTAACAGTTGCTGTTAAACACACATCTCCATGCAGGAAACGTGCGATTCGGCCTCTCTTGAGCTCTTTGTGATGTTTTAACCTTGTGTCTGTCATTTCAAACATTTTACATTCGATTCTTAACCCTTGTGTTGTCCATCGGGTCACAGGGACACGTTCAGTTTATTTGACTTTTTGCATTGGCATTCGGGTCCCTGGGACCCACGTTGGTTTAAATTCATGTCACATCTACTACTACTACAGTGGACCTGGCCCTTCGGGTCTCTGGGACCCGGGCCAGTATTCAAAAGTATTTTTCCACTACAGCGGCATTGGCCCTCAGGTCCCTGGGACCCGTCCTGTATTTGAATGTATTACACTTCTACTGCCGCCTCACCCTTAGGGTCTCTGGGACCCGTCCTGCATTTGACTGCGTATCTCTACTGCCGCGGCCTTTGGGTCGATTGTATTTTATGTTGTATTGTATGACAGGGGGAAATAAAATTAAAATCAAAACCAAATGCTTGACCTCGGTATACTAAATATATTTTTTACACAGACACACACACAAATACACACACTCACACACACACACAGACATATTTACATATTGGTTCCAATTTATGTCACGTCTACTACAGCGGATCTGGCCCTTTGGGTCTCTGGGACCCGTCATGTATTCAAATGTATTTCACTTGTACCTGTCGACTTGTCCTGCACTCTAAGCCCCAATAACTTGCACTCAGACTGGGTTAAAAGGCTCCAGCAGCCTCATGCTCCCTCCCAAGGCCCAGTAAGTGGCTCTTTTGCTGGGCAACGGTCTCCAGGGCTACAGGCCTCCACTAGAAGTCCCAGTTATATGCACTGAGGCTGGGTTAACACCCTCCAGCACCCTTATGCTCCCTCCCAAGGCCCAGTAAATGTCTCTAATGGTGCTTTTCCATTGCGTGGTATCTACTCTACTCGCCTCGACTCTACTCGCCTTTTTTGGTTTTCCATTACGAAAAAAAGTCCCTGGGACCTGCTACCAGGTACTTTTTTTTGTACTACATCAGTCGAGGTTCTAAGCGAGTTGATGCAATACTAAAAGTTGACATGGAAACCTGCAGGCTGCTGGTTGGTCAGATCGCTGCGTTTTTAGCAGACAAGAGTGCGGAGTGTGTGTCCGGAACAAACACGACATTAAAAAAAAAATTCTAGCCAGACACCGACAGATTATCTACTCTCTGCACTATTCTCACTTTAACTGTTCAATATTAAGGGCTATATATTAGGGGATTTATGTTGTTTCCAATATTGCACACTGTTACTTTAAAAAAACAAGACAATATATCAAAGAAAAGTTTTTATTTAACTCTTCAAGTAGCGCATCAAACCCTCCCGTGCATCCCGGTCTTCTTCCCCTGCACCCTGTGACAGTGTCCCGGCTCTGCTGGCCCAGATGCATCCCAGTCGTTGCCCCCACGGCTCTGCTGTTCCAGATGCATCCCAGTCGTTGTCATAAGCCATGACTCTCATAAAGATTATACGAAGCCCAGCAGGTCAGAACCAGAGATTTCACCCGTCGGACATCGAACGCCCACCAGACGGTCTGCGGCGGCAGTTTTGCAAAGCGTTAATGCTCTGAAACACAGACGGTACACAGCAGACATATTTTGGTGTGTAATCATGGTTCCTAAAGTTCATGTACTTTATATAGCGTATAGTAAATACTGACCGGGGTCCCTAACACATGCAAATGTTAGCTAACGTTACCAGGAAACTTAACTTACCCTTTCGTGTCGGCGAACAACAGTCATGTCGACGTCTGAACTCCGTCTGAATTGAACTCCTGCTTTTTTAGCGGTGATTTTGTTGCTTCCTTTAGCTTCTTTTGAAACAAAACATTGGCGAGTAGCCGACGTGCTGTTGTGAATCACGTTGAAAATTACGTCATCACGCGTAGCTATGGTAACCAGCCACGCTGAGGCGTTACTCAATCTGCAATGGAAAACCGACCGAGAATGGGTCGAACCGTGTAGAGGCGAGTCAAGGCGTGTCGAGCCGAGTTGTTACCATCAATGGAAAAACGCCATCGGTCTGGCTGATGACCTCCAGGGCTACAGACCTCCACTGTAAGGCAGGTTAGATGAACTGAGACTGGGTTACCAGGCTCCAGCAGCCTCATGCTCCCTCCGAAGGCCCAGTGAGTGGCTCTGTTGCTGGGCAACGGCCTCCAGTGCTAAAGGCCTCCACTAAAAGTCCCTATTACATGGACTGAGGGTGGGTTACCAGGCTCCAGCAGCCTCACACTCACTCCCATGGCCCATTGAGTGGCTCTGTTGCTGGGCAACGGCCTTTAGGGCTACAGGCCTCCACTATAAGTCCCTATTACATGCACTGAGGCTGGGTTACCAGGCTCCAGCAGCCTCATGCTCCCTTCCAAGGCCCAGTGAGTGGCTTTGTTGCTGGGCAACGGCCTCCAGGGCTACGGGCCTCCACTCTAAGCCCCAAAACGATGCTCTGAGGCTGGGTTAACATGCCCCAGCACGGTCACACTCCCTCCCAAGGCCCAGTAAATGGCTCTAAGTCTGGCTGATGACCTCCAGGGCTACAGGCCTCCACTATAAGTCCCAGTTGCATGCACTGAGGATCGGTGAACTAGATCGGTGAACCCTCCCTTCCAAGGTCCAGAATTTGTAACTGAGGCTGGGCCATGACCTCCAGGGCTACATGCCTCCACTCTAAGCCCCAATAACTTGCACTCAGGCTGGGTTAACATGCCCCAGCACCCTCACACTCCCTCCCAAGGCCCAGTAAGTGGTTGTAAGTCTGGCTGATGACCTCCAGGGCTACAGGCCTCCACTCTAAGCCCCAATAAGTTGCACTCAGACTGGGTTAACACCCTCTAGCACTCTCATGCTCCCTCCCAAGGCCCAGTAAGTGGCTGTAAGTCTGGCTGATTACCTCCAGGGCTACAGGCCTCCACTCTAAGTACCAGTTATATGCACTGAGGCTGGGTTAACACCCTCCAGCACCCTCACACTGACTCCCAAGGCCCCGTTGGTGGCTCTACATCTGGATGATGACATCCAGGGCTACAGGCCTCCACTGAAAGCCAGGTTAGATGCACTGAGACTGGGTTAACAGGCTAAAACAGACTCATGCTCCCTCTCAAGGCCCATCGAGTGGCTCTGTTGCTGGGCAACGGACTCCAGGGCTACAGGCCTCCACTATAAGCCCCAGTTACATGCACTGAGGCTGTGTTAACACCCTCCAGCACGCTCCTGCTGCCTCCCATGGCCCAGTGAGTGGCTGTCAGTCTGGCCTTGACCTCCCAAGGCCCAGTATGTGTAACTAAGGCTATGCCATGACCTCCAGGGCTACAGGCCTCCACTCTAAGCCCCAAAACGATGCACTGAGGCTGGGTTAACACCCTCCAGCACCCTCATGCTCCCTCCCAAGGCCCAGTAAGTGGCTCTAAGTCTGGCTGATGTCCTCTAGGGCTACAGGCCTCCATTCTAAGTCCCAGTTAAATGCACTGAGGCTGGGTTAACATGCTCCAGCACCCTCATGCTCCCTCGCAAGTCCCAGAGAGTGGCTTTGTTGCAGGGGAACGTCCTCCAGGGCTACAGGCCTCCACTCTAAATTCCAGTTACATGCACTTAGGGTGGGTTAACATGCTGCAGCATCCTCACACTCACTCCCAAGGCCCAGTGAGTGGCTGTGAGGCTGGCCTTTGACCTCCAGGGTTAAAGGCCTCCACTCTAAGCCCCACTTATGGTGCTTTTCCATTGCGTGGTATCTACTCTACTCGCCTCGACTCTACTCGCATTTTTTTGGTTTTCCATTACGAAAAAAAGTCCCTGGGACCTGCTACCAGGTACTTTTTTTCGTACTACCTCAGTTGAGGTTCTAAGCGAGCTGATGCGATACTAAAAGGTGACGTGGAAACCTGTAGGCTGCTGGTTGGTCGGATCGCTGCGTTTTTAGCTGACAAAAGTGCGGAGTGTGTGTCCAGAACAAACGGGACATTTAAAAAAAAAAAATCTAGCCGACAGATTATCTACTCTCTGCACTATTCTCACTTTAACTGTTCAATATTAAGGGCTATATATTAGGGGATTTATGTTGTTTCCAATATTGCACACTGTTACTTTAAAAAAACAAGACAATATATCAAAGACAAGTTTTTATTTAGCTCTTCAAGTAGCGCATCAAACCCTCCCGTCCATCCCGGTCTTCTTCCCCTGCACCCTGTGACAGTGTCCCCCCCGGCTCTGCTGTCCCAGATGCATCCCAGTCGTTGTCATAAGCCATGACTCTCATAAAGATTATACGAAGCACAGCAGGTCAGAACCAGAGATTTCACCCGTCGGACATCAAACGCCCACCAGACCGTCTGCGGCGGCGATTTTGCAAAGCGTTAATGCTCTGAAACACAAACGGTACACAGCATACATATTTTGGTGTGTAATCATGGTTGCTAAAGTTCATGTACTTTATATAGCGTATAGTAAATACTGATCGGGGTCCCTAACACATGCAAATGTTAGCTAACGTTACCAGGAAACTTAACTTACCCTTTCGTGTCGGCGAACAACAGTCATGTTGCCATCTGAACACCGTCGGAATTCCCAAACTCCTGTTTTTTTAGCGGTGATTTTTGTGGCTTCCTTTAGCTTCTTTTGAAACAAAACACTGGCGAGTAACCTACGTACTGTTGTGAATCACGTTGAAAATTACGTCATCACGCGTAGCTATGGTAACCAGCCACGCTGAGGCGTTACTCAATCTGCAATGGAAAACCGACCGAAAATGGGCCGAACCGAGTAAAGGCGAGTCAAACCGTGTCGAGCCGAGTTGTTACCATCAATGGAAAAACGCCATTATATGCAATGTGGCTGGGTTAACTAGATCCAGCACCCTAACCCCAGCAACAGATCCACTCACTGGGACTTGGGAGTGAGCATGAGGGTACTGGAGCATGTTAACCCAGCCTCAGTGCATATAACTGGAACTTAGAGTGGAGGCCTGTAGCCCTGGACGTCATGGCCCAGCCTCAGTTACACATACTGGACCTAGGGAGTTAGTTTGAGGGTGCTGGAGCATGTTAATCCACCCTCAGTGCTTGTAACTGCGACTTATAATGGAGGCCTGTAGCCCTGGAGGCCGTTGCCCAGCAACAGAGCCACTCACTGGGCCTTGGGAGGGAGCATGAGTCTGCTGGAGCCTTTTAACCCAGTCTCAGTGCATCTAACCTGGCTTAGTGTGGAGGCCTGTAGCCCTGGAGGTCATCAGCCAGACTTACAACCACGTACTGGGCCTTGGGAGGGAGTGTGAGGGTGCTGGGGCATGTTAACCCTGAGTGCAAGTTATTGGGGCTTAGAGTGGAGGCATGTTGCCCTGGAGGTCATGGTCCAGCCTCAGTTGCAAATATTGGGCCTTGGGAGGCAGGGTTAGGGTGCTGGATCTAGTTAATTAACCCAGCCTCAGTGAATATAAGCGGGGCTTAGAGTGGAGGCCTTTAACCCTGGAGGTCAAAGGCCAGGCTCACAGCCACTCACTGGGCCTTGGGAGTGAGTGTGACAATGTTGGAGCATGTTAACCCAACCTAAGTGCATGTAACTGGGATTTAGAGTGGAGGCCTTTAGCCCTGGAGGACGTTCCCCAGCAACAGAGCCACTCACTGGGCCTTGGGAGGGAGCATGAGGCTGCTGGAGCCTGTTAACCTAGCCTCAGTGCACGTAACCGGGACTTATAGTGGAGGCCTGTAGCCCTGGAGGCCATTGCCCAGCAACAGAGCCACTCACTGGGCCTTAGGAGGGAGCATGCGGCTGCTGGAGCTTGGTAGCCCTGTCTCAGTGCATCTAACTTGGCTTACAGTGGAGGCCTGTAGCCCTGGAGGTAACCAGCCAGACTTAGAGCCACTTACTGGGCCTTGGGACGGAGTGTGAGGGTGCTGGGGCATGTTATCCCAGCCTCAGTTAATGTAACTGGGACTTATAGTGGAAGCCTGTAGCTCTGGAGGTCAAATGCCAGACTGACAGCCACTCACTGGGCCTTGGGAGGGAGCATGAGGGTGCTGGAGCATGTTAACCCAGCCTCAGTGCATATAACTGGGACTTATGGCGTTTTTCCATTGATGGTAACAGCTCGACTCAACTCGCCTTGACTCGCCTCTACTCGACTCAACGCATTCTGTGTCCGTTTTCCATTGCAGATTGATTAACGCCTCAGCGTGGCTGGTCACCATAGCTACGCGTGATGACGTAATTTTCAACGTGATTCACAACAGCACGTCGGCTACTCGCCAATGTTTTGTTTCAAAAGAAGTTGAAGGAAGCAACAAAAATTACAGCTCCGCACTCTTGTTTGCTAAAAACGCAGTGATCCGACCAACCAGTAGTCTGCAGTTTTCCACGTCACCTTTTGGTATCGCATCAGCTCGCTTGGAACCTCGACTGAGGTAGTACTAAAAAAAGTACCTGGTAACAGGTCCCAGGGACTTTTGTTCGTAATGGAAAACCAAAAAAGGCGAGTAGAGTCGAGGCGTGTCGAGTAGATACCACGCAGTGGAAAACCGCCATTAGAGTGGAGGCCTGTAGCCCTGGAGGTCATGGCCCAGCCTCCAGTACACATATCGGGCCTTGGGAGGGAGGGTTAGGGTGCTTGAGCATGTTAACCCAGCTTCAGTGCATATAACTGGGACTTATAGAATAGAATAGAATAGAATGCCTTTATTTGTCATTATACACAAGTACACGGTACTTGTGCAACAAGATTAAAGCAATCCCTTGACAGCGTTGACACAAAAAAATGTAAGAATATAAGATAACAATATAAAATATCACAAATGGAGGCCTATACCTTTGGAGGTCAAAGGCCAGCCTCACAGCCACTCACTGGGCCTTGGGAGGGAGCATGAGTCTGCTGGAGCCTTTTAACCCAGTCTCAGTGCATCTAACCTGGCTTAGTGTGGAGGCCTGTAGCCCTGGAGGTCATCAGCCAGACTTACAACCACTTACTGGGCCTTGGGAGGGAGTGTGAGGGTGCTGGGGCATGTTAACCAAGCCTGAGTACAAGTTATTGGGGCTTAGAGTGGAGGCATGTAGCCTTGGAGGTCATGGCCCAGCCTCAGTTACAAATACTGGGCCTTGGGAGGCAGGGTTAGGGTGCTGGATCTAGTTTATTAACCCAGCCTCAGTGCATATAAGTGGGGCTAAGAGCGGAGGCCTTTAACCCTGGAGGTCAAAGGCCAGGCTCACAGCCACTCACTGGGCCTTGGGAGGGAGCGTGAGGGTGCTGGAGCATGTTAACCAAGCCTCAGTGCATCGTTTTGGGACTTATAGTGGAGGCCTGTAGCCCTGGAGGCCGTTGCCCAGCAACAGAGCCACTCACTGGGCCTTGGGAGGGAGCATGAGCCTGCTGGAGCCTGTTAATCCAGTCTCAGTGCATCTAATCTGGCTTAGAGTGGAGGTCATCAGCCATACTAACAACCACTTACTGGGCCTTGTGAGTGAGTGTGAGGGTTTTGGGGCATGTTAACCCAGCCTCAGTGCATCGTTTCGGGGCTTAGAGTGGAGGCCTGTAGCCCTGGAGGTAATCAGCTAGACTTACAGCCACTTACTGGGCCTTGGGAGGGAGTGTGAGGGTTTTGGGGCATGTTAACCCAGCCTCAGTGCATCGTTTCGGGGCTTAGAGTGGAGGCCTGTAGCCCTGGAGGTAATCAGCTAGACTTACAGCCACTTACTGGGCCTTGGGAGGGAGTGTGAGGGTGCTGGGGCATCTTAACCCAGCCTGAGTGCAAGTTATTGGGGCTTAGAGGGGGGACCTGAAGCCCTGGAGGTCATCAGCCAGACTTAGAGCCACTCACTGGGCCTTGGGAGGGAGTGTGAGGGTGCTGGAGCATGTTAACCCAGCCTCAGTGCATTGTTTTGGGGCTTAGAGTGGAGGCCTGTAGCCCTGGAGGTAATCAGCTAGACTTACAGCCACTTACTGGGCCTTGGGAGGGAGTGTGAGGGTGCTGGGGCATGTTAACCCAGCCTGAGTGCAAGTTATTGGGGCTTAGAGGGGGGACCTGAAGCCCTGGAGGTCATCAGCCAGACTTAGAGCCACTCACTGGGCCTTGGGAGGGAGCATGAGCCTGCTGGAGCCTGTTAACCCAGTCTCAGTGCATCTAACCTGGCTTAGAGTGGAGGTCATCAGCCATACTAACAACCACTTACTGGGCCTTGGGAGTGAGTGTAAGGATGCTGAAGCATGTTAGCCCACCCTAAGTGCATGTAATTGGGACTTAGAGTGGAGGCCTGTAGCCCTGGAGGTCAATGCCCAGCCTCAGTAACACATACTGGGCCTTGGGAGGGAGTGTGAGGATGCTGGAGCATGTTAACCCAGCCTCAGTGCATTGTTTTGGGGCTTAGGTTGGAGGCATGTAGCCCTGGAGGTCAAAGGCCAGCCTCACAGCCACTCACTGGACCTTGGAAGTGAGTTTGAGGGTGGTGGAGCATGTTAACCCACCCTCAGTGCTTGTAACTGGAACTTATAGTGGAGGCCTGTAGCCCTGGATGCCTAAGCCTAGCAACAGAGCCACTCACTGGGCCTTGGGATGGAGCATGAGGCTGCTGGAGCCTGTTAACCCAGTCTCAGTGCATCTAACCTGGCTTAGAGTGGAGGCCTGTAGCCATGGAGGTCATCAGCTAGACTTACAACCACTTACTGGGCCTTTGGAGGGAGTGTGAGGGTGCTGGAGCATGTTAACCCAGCCTCAGTGTATGTATCTGGGACTTAGAGTGGAGCCGTGGAGGTCATCATCCAGACCTAGAGCCACTTTCTGGGCCTTGGGAGGGAGCATGAGGGTGCTGCAGCCTGTTAACCCAGTGTCAGTGCATCTAACCTGGCTTAGAGTGGAGGCCTTTCACCCTGGAGGCCGTTGCCCAGCACAAGAGCCACTCACTGGGCCTTGGGAGGGAGCATGAGGCTGCTGGAGCTTGTTATCCAGTGTCATTGCATCTTACCTGGCTTAGAGTGGAGGCCTGTAGCCCTGGAGGCCTTTTCCCAGCAACAAGCCACTCACTGGGCCTTGGGAGGGAGCATGAGGCTGTTGGAGCCTGTTAACCCAGTCTCAGTGCATGTAACTAGGACTTATAGTGGAGTCATGTAGCCCTGGAGGTCATGGCCCAGCCTCAGTTACAAATACTGGGCCTTGGGAGGGAGGGTTAGGGTGCTGGATCTAGTTTACCCAGCCTCAGTGCATATAAGTGGGGCTTAGAGTGGAGGCCTTTAACCCTGGAGGTCAAAGGCCAGCCTCACAGCCACTCACTGGGCCATAGGAGTGAGTGTGAGGATGCTGGAGCATGTTAACCCACCCTAAGTGCATTTAACTGGGACTAAGAGAGGAGGCCTTTAGCCCTGGAGGACGTTCCCCTGCAACAGAGCCACTCACTGGGACTTGGGAGGGAGCATGAGGGTGCTGTAGCATGTTAACCCAGCCTCAGTGCATTTAACTGGGACTTAGAGTGGAGGCCTGTAGCCCTGGAGGTCATGGCCCAGCCTCAGTTACACATACTTGGCATTGGGAGGGAGTGTGAGGGTGCTGGAGCGTGTTAACCCACCCACAGTGCATATAAGTGGGGCTTAGAGTGGAGGCCTTCAACCTTGGAGGTAATCTGACAGACTTACAGCCACATACTGGGCATTGGGAGGGAGTGTGAGGGTGCTGGGGCCTGTTAACCCAGCCTCAGTGCATGTAACTGGGACATAGAGTGGAGGCCTGTAGCCCTGAACGTCATCAGCCAGACTTAGAGCCACTTACTGGGCCTTGGGAGGGAGCATGAGGGTGCTGGAGGGTGTTAACCCAGCCTCAGTGCATGTAACTGGGACTTATAGTGGAGGCCTGTAGCCCTGGAGGCCGTTGCCCAGCAACAGAGCCACTCACTGGGCTTTGGAAAGGATCATGAGGCTGCTGGAGCTTCGTAACCCATCCTCAGTGCATGTAACTGGGACATAGAGTGGAGGCCTGTAGCCCTGGAGGACGTTGCCCAGCAACAGAGCCACTCACTGGGCCTTGGGAGGGAGCATGAGGCTGCTGGAGCCTGTTAATCCAGCCTCAGTGCATGTAACTGGGACTTATAGTGGAGGCCTGTAGCCCTGGAGGCCGTTGCCCAGCAACAGAGCTACTCACTGGGCCTTGGGAGGGAGCATGAGGGTGCTGGACGGTGTTAACCCAGCCTCAGTGCATGTAACTGGGACTTATAGTGGATGCCTGTAGCCCTGGAGGTCAAAGGCCAGACTGACAGACACTCACTGGGCCTTGGGAGGGAGCATGAGGGTGCTGGAGGGTGTTAACACAGCCTGAGTGAAAGTTGTTGGGGCATAGTGTGGAGGCCTATTGCCCTGGAGGTCATCAGCCAGACTTAGAGCCACCTACGGGGCCTTGAGAGTGAGAGTGAGGGTGCTGGAGCTTGTTAACCCAGCCTCAGTGCATGTAACTGGGACTTATAGTGGACACCTGTAGCCCTGGAGGTCATCAGCCAGACCTAGAGCCACTTTCTGGGCCTTGGGAGGGAGCATGAGGGTGCTGCAGCCTGTTAACCCTGTGTCATTGCAGCTAAACTGGCTTATAATGTAGGTTTGTAGCCCTGGAGGCCGTTGCCCAGCAAAAGAGCCACTCACTTGGCCTTGGGAGGGAGCATGAGGCTGCTGGAGCCTGTTAACCCAGTCTCAGTGCATCTAACCTGTCTTAGAGTGGAGGCCTGTAGCCCTGGAGGTAACCAGCTAAACTTAGAGCCACTTACTTGGATTTGAGAGGGAGTGTGAGGGTGCTGGGGCATGTTAACCCAGCCTTAGTTAATGTAACTGGGACTTATAGTGGATGCCTGTAGCCCTGGAGGTCAAGGCCAGACTGACAGCCACTCACTGGGCCTTGGGAGGGAGTGTGAGGATGCTGGAGCATGTTAACACACCCTACGTGCATGTAACTGGGACTTAGAGTGAAGGCCTGAAGCCCTGGAGGAAGTGGATATTGGTCCAGGGATGGGAGAATTATTGAGAAGGTTATGAAACCAATGTAAGCTACAATAATAAAAACATTAGGTCTAAAGATTAGGTTACTTGGCTGGGTTTTATTCAACCTGGTTTTGTACAACAGAGTCCAAGCTAAATTCATCCAGGATAACTTGAATATCCCGGCTTAATCCCTTATCCTGGTTTCGTGCAACAGGCCCCCGGGTGCCGGTCCAGGTCCAGTACCACTATACCTTGGCCTGTCCATGACTGTTAGAGCATAAAGGAAAGGCTGATACCCATTTCTCCATCTTACCCCTGCACCTTGAAACCAAGGGGTAAGGGCTAGGGGTTAAAACACCCCCCTATGAAATGGGACACCACTTGGTGACATCACCAAACAGTATTGATCACTGCCAAGATGCCGTCTGCAAGTGTGTCTATTTGTCAATTGTGTGGGGTTTGACAACAGTTTCATATGCATTTATATATTTAATAGTTATTTTATGCTCACTTTGGGGATGCAGAGGCACAAGTGTCTTGTTTTTTTCAGGGAGACAATTTTAAGATCTGTCCAGGGACAACGGATGAAAAATAACCTTTTGGCTAATTCTGGTGCATTTACAGCAATGTTAATTACTGTACACTGTCCCTGTCAAATTAATACATTAAATTAAATCTGTGTAGTACTACAGTAGTCTGTTTGCAATACACATATGTGTATACACACTGCATGGTGTGTTGTATATCCGTTTTAGTTACCACCGTTTCAAATGTCATTGAGGTTCAGAAAAACTTTCTTTAACAAAAAATCTGTCTTTATTGGCCAATAAATTAAACATAACAGGCAAAAACATTATATAAAATATATTGCAGAGCCTTTATCAACTATTAGAACCATAACTTCCATGTCACACACATTAAAAGGTACTCAAATGTGTAAAAATAAAAAAAGACACAAGACCACAAACAAATTAACTACAGCTATTCCAGTTGCGCTGGGTAAAGGATGCTGTTAGCCAATCAGAGTCCAGCAGCTTAGCTTGTTGAATATTAATGAGAAGTGGCCCAAATGGAGCCGAGTGAGGCTTTCTATACCACGCTAGAATGGCTTGAAATACGTGTGGCAGGGCACCTTTAATTCTTTTAAGTCTTCTTGGTTTTGCAGTTGATAGTGGTTCCATTTTGGCTTTCACAAAGTAGTCTTGCAGCTTTTTGATTCTCCTGTAAACTGCAATAATCCTGTAGTCTTGTAGAAGCGGCGTTTCACATGTAAAATGATTAAAGTTATTGTTTTAACACTGACAAGCTTCATTGTTGATGGAGACAAGTGGTAATAAAAGGTAGATGATGCGCCTGCCGTCTGGGTTTAGTCTGTTGAAAAGGACTTTCTGAGAAAGGACCTAGAGTAGCCTCTATTGGTCAGAACGGAGAATAGCAATTTTACACACTGCTTGTGTATAGGTTCTGTGAAATCTTGCGATTGAACCAGCCCGTGGCGTGTGTTTAGGGTGTTAACTTGTTTAAAAGAGCAGAGATTCCATGTCTGTCGCCTTAAAAAAAGTCCTTTATCTTCAATCTCCAATCAGGCATTCAGTGTTCAAAAATACCTTAAAATCCTCCATGGAATGTGTCCACAGACCCCAAATGACGTCCAGATATCTGAAGCAATATATGTTTTTTTAGCAAGTTTTAAAGGCTGAAGCTTCCCTTCAGCCGTGAAAATGTTCGCATAAGCCAGAGCAAATATTTGCCCCATTGCTGTGTCTTTGATTTGCAGGTAAAAAAAAAAAATAATCTCCATTTAACTCCAATAATTCTATATCTGGTCTTTTACGGTCTGAGTTTCTCTGAAATGTTTTTTTTATGGCTTGTATGCCTTCCTAATGTCAATATTTGTGTTGAGCCTCTTAATATTCATAGTTAATTAAATAGAATGATCAGGGATATGGAGTCATTTCACTATACCAACAAAATCATAAGTTTCTTTATTATACTGTAACTGGGCTGCGTGGCATGGGCGGGTCTATTGGGCTAGGGTGCTGTCAATCTGACAACTGTGATTTCCATTGGATCGGAGTACTGTCACTTTCTCACATAATCAATTAATGTTTCCATGACAACTATCCAAAATGGTGATACCATGGAACCAGCACGAGAATTATTAGATTTTGTTTTTTTGCGTGCCCGGACTGAGCCTATAAAAAAAAATTGTATTGTATCCGGATATAGAATTTATTTAAAATGAAATGTTTTATTTATCATGATTTCTATCTTATCCAATATTTCCAGGCATATTTTCTATGCTGTATTCTGATAAAATTACCCCCCGTGTGTGATAGGTCTCACTAATACAGTTACTCAAGCAGGGCCCTCGAAAGATTTCGGCCATTGAGCAGGGTTTTTATGGATTTTTGGCAACGAATAAAACAGTCTAGCTCTGAGCTCCCCAACAAATTTGTCTTTTGTTTGGAATTAATATATTTTGTCATACAAACTTTGAAGATTTTTTTGCCACCAAAGGCACAGTGTCAGGATAGATCGAATGATAATTTGTATTGTGCAATTGTCTGTATCCTCCCACAAACATTGCTCCCTACAGCACGGCCCGTAATGACAATGTTTCTCAAGACTAGGTGATGTAAGTGTTTCCACCTCATCTTGGTTAAATCATCATATCAAAGAAATTAGCATCCGTATTAACAAGGACAGTGATTTCCTGTGGCAGTTTTCCATCAGAGGGAGTCCAATCAGATTTACAAATGATTGGTAAATATGTAGAATCTTCTGAATCTTTATAATAAACTGCCAATTTTAGTTTTCTGTGGAGCTGTTGTACATTCCATTTACTCTTTCCCTTGATTTGTTTGTTACTGCCATATGTAGAAATAAAAGACAATCCCCTGCTCAGTAGAGCCGGCTGCTAAATGAATAAACTTTAACTTAATGCTCATCCACCTGCTTTTGTTGGTTAATGAAAGGCTTAGGGGTTGGCTCAGAAAATAAAGAAAATGGTTCATATAGCTTCATGGGGCTTTATTTGGCCATCAATAACAAGTCAAAATGTCTTGGGAGGAATGCATGGTCAAGCATTAAAATATATAAATTACAATAGAGGTTTAAGGTTCATCAACACAATTTATGACATACTATACTGACTTTTTATTCATTTATAAACACACTACGGTTTTCTATTGTATGTTTTTAAATACTATACTAGTGTTGGGCAAGTTATTCAGGAAGTGTAATGTTACTTTTCACATTTTACTCCATAAAAATATCTAATAATATTACATAACTTAGTCCCTCCAGGATTTCGGCTGTCATTTATTAGATTGTTGCGGGCCAAAAGCTTGATTTTGCGGCAGATTTTTTGTAAAAAACTGCAATAAAAGTTGCAATGTCTTCTATATTTTTGTTACGATGGAATTGCGGAAGAAGGTTAAAATGCATCCAAAAAAGAAGGTTTTTGATTTTTTTTAAGCATGTTTCTTTGAAAATTATAGGAAATTAGATTCAGAGATAATAAAACTAACCTTACCAAAAAAGGCTCAGGATTCTGCAAATGCTGGTACATTACGAAAATGGCTGGTGGATTTATGACACAAAATAATAATTCACAATTGAATGAATACAATTTCAACAATATGGGGGATCACGTGATGCTTGCAACTAGATAGACGTACTTTTTCGCCTCCCCACTGGGTCGACGCGAAATAACTATTTGAAGTAACAATTTTGCCAGGTGGTTCACCGCAACAGCTGTATTAAGCGTCGAAATGTCCCTGGATAACTTTTTTGCAGCGCCCACGTCGAGTAAGAAGAGAGACGGGCGAAGGAAAACGGCTAGCAAGGCTAATGCTAGTAGCACTGCTAATGAAGCATCCGCTGCTAGCCAAATCGACACTGAACAGGAGGAGGCTAAGCGTGATATGGAGCGGGCGGCTGCAGTATGTGAAGTGGAGCCGGAGGATGTCAACTTCCAAAGGGATGACATATTAGTTGAGAGAGTGACTACTACTATCGCTGAGATGCTAGACACCAAACTTGCTGCTGCTGTTGTTAAACCAGTCACGGAGCTTTCACAGAAGCTGGACGGCATTTTGGAAAGAGTGGCGTCGATAGAACAACGCGTATCTGACCTGGAGGATATGTCAACGGTGACTGAGCCTAGACTGGTATCTTTGGAAAACGCTCTCAAAAAAGCATTGGAACGCCTTGATAATTATGAAAATCAAAGTCGCCGCCAAAATATTAGAATCACAGGGCTTAAGGCTGGCTTCGAGGGTGGAGATCCAGTTACGCACTTTGAGAAATGGATTCCTGAAGTTTTGAACATGCAGCAGGACAGGGTCAAGATCGACAGAGCCCATCGCACGGGACCTGCGCTCGGAGGAGGAGAGAAACGTGGTCCCCGAACGGTCCTAGTGAAATTGCACAACTACGCTGACAAACAGAAGATCCTTAATGCTGCGAGGAACAAAGGAAGGCTGACGGTGGACGGCCAGGTGGTATCTTTCTACCAAGATTTCTCGGCTGAAGTGGTCAGGAAGAGGCAAGAATCGGCAAATGCTCGGCGGAGGCTACGGGAAGCGGGCATCAGATACGCTTTTTTGCGTACCCAGCCGTCATACGGATTTTTTCAGCAGGACGGGACTACGACAACACTCTCCAACATGAAAGATGTCAACGACTACATTAAAGGACTGCCTGAGAGCTCAGACACAGGTAAATGACTCAGACGGCTCCGGTAGTGGGCGTCTGACTATTAAGCTCCGTCGTCAAAGGACAGGACCTGAAAAGCGTTTACTGAGAGCTTAGGAAAAAACTCTATTGGGCCTCATTTTCTGTTGCTTTCTGTGGTGGGCTGAGATACTCAGTCCGTAGCAGTTTAAATGTACGTTTTAAGTAACGTTATCATCTGGCTTGTTACAATGACCATTGGCCCAGTTGGGAAGGCTTTCTTTTTTGTTCTTCTTTTTTCTCTGCTACCCTTTTTTTCTTTTTCTGGCTAGCTGAGACCCCAGTTGGATACTCCCTTAATAAGAGTATGACGAAGTTTGTTCTTGTTTTTTGTATTTTCTACCTTTTAATAGGTTTGCGGATATTTAGGTTATTGTCAGTTACTCCAAGCCGTGTGTTTTGGTTTTTGCTTGGAATCGTTTATGTTTTCCTTATCGGCACAAGTAGGGCTACGTGGTGGGATTGGACTAAAGCTTATTTCTACCTTTTTGAATACAGCATTGAGTGCATAACGTATATTATATTTAGTGATGAGTATTAGAATTTGTACCTGGAATGTGAAGGGATCCAATAATCCAGTGAAAAGGAAAGCTATCCTAAACAGTCTAAAAAGGGACAAAATCCAAATAGCCTTTTTTACAAGAAACACACCTCAGTGACGACAAACATAAGAAATATCTCCGGGAGTGGGTTGGTCAGGTTTATTACTCATCTTACTCTACAAGCAAGAGGGGGGTAATAATATTGATACATAAAAACTTACCGTTTGTCGTTATAGACACATTTAGGGATACAGAGGGGAGAATTGTTCTAACTAAAGGGATGCTTTACGGGGGAGGTTATTTTGCTGGGTAGCATCTATAGTCCCAACGTAAATGATGATGAATTTTCAGCTCTACTTTTTGGCAGGCTGGTTGAGATGGACTCCTCAAACATTCTGATAGGTGGCGATTTTAATTGCTCTCTTTGTCCCTTTTTGGACCGGAACCCGGCTCAGAACAGTCTGTCTAAAAGTGCAAGATCGCTTAAAAACGCAATAGAGGAAATCGGCCTGTTAGATATTTGGAGGCATTTAAACCCCTCAACGCAAAGCTTCACATTTCACTCCTTACCTCATTCATCAATGTCACGTATTGACTATATATTTAACTCAAGCCATCTGGCCCATCTAGCGGAGAGTTTAAGTTGCTGCCCTCTGGTTCCCGCTTCAGTCAGCCACCAGCCAAAACTAATAGGTATAAATTCTCCTTCGTCCCCTCTGCTATCTCTCTGCTCAACTCTGGAAGGAATAGGTAATCTTCTGCACACTGGGACTTAAATTTTGAATGTTGTGGTATTTATTTCCCCATTTGGTCTGTATTTTTAATTGATATTGTTGTCTTTGTCATGTATGTCAATGTCTTTGCTACTGCAGCAAAATGAATCGCCCCTCGGGGACAAATAAAGGTCTTGAACTTGAAGTCAGATATAGGAGTTATTGCCATTTCTGATCACGCTCCTGTTAGATTAGAGATGCAACCGCCCAGACCATTAGAGCGGACTATTTATTGGAAGTTAAACAGGCTATTACTTTTTGATGACGATTTTATTAAACTAATAGAGGAACAGACAGATTTGTATTTAAACATCAATGACAAAGAAGACGCTGACCCGAGAATTGTTTGGGATGCTTATAGAGCCTACATGAGAGGGGTTATAATCTCATATACAAGTCGCAAAAAGAAGGAACGAATAAGACAACAAAATGACCTTGAAATAAAAATTAAAAGACTGGAAAAAGAATATTATCCGTCAAAATCAGATGAAGTCCTTAAGGAATTAAAGTCATCCAGGGAAATGTTAAGTGACTTAGTGACAAGGAAGGCTGAGAAGGATTTGTTATTTGCGCAACAAAGACTATTCGAGTTTGGCAATAAACCAAACAGATTCTTAGCGAGGCTGGCAAGCAACGCGCCCCCCCAAATTCTTTATCTCGGCACTCAGGGGCGAGAATGGTCAGCGTCATAGGGATAATAAACACATTAATGAACGTTTTAGACAATTTTATGAGAAACTGTATAGCTCTGAGATTGACTGCGACAAATTGAAGGATTGCCACTTTCTAAACAACCTGAACATACCAAGACTTAGCGAAGATCAGGCTAACTTGTTGGAAGGTCCCATTACATTGTTGGAAATTGATACAGCCATTTCATCACTCCGATCGGGCAAATCCCCCGGGGCTGATGGATATCCGGTTGAGTTTTTTGTGGCTTTGAAAGGCAAGCTTAATAATTTATTACAAAGAGTATTTAATGTATCTTTTGAACACTCAAGTCTCCCGGGAACTATGTACATCGCCAATAATACAGTAATACCAAAAAAGGATAAGGACCCAGAACTGCCTTCTTCCTATCGGCCGATAAGCTTGCTTGGAGTAGACATGAAAATACTGTCAAAGGTGTTGGCCAATAGATTGGAGCGAGTTGTACCAGACATAGTAAGCCCAGACCAGACCGGCTTTATTAAGGGTCGTTTGTCCTCGAACAATACGAGACGCCTGATTAATACTATTCATCACCTTAACTACCATCGAATTCCTGCCGCCATTGTTTCGATGGACGCCGAAAAAGCTTTCGACCCGCGTCGAACTGGACTACATGTTCGAAGTGCTAAAAAGATTTGGTTTTAAATCCACTTTTATAGATTGGGTGAAGATCTTGTACAAGACACCTGTAGCCTCTGTCTTGACAAATGGGCTTCTGTCTGCACCATTTAAACTTTCACGCGGTACTGCTCAGGGCAGTCCTTTATCGCCCTTGCTATTCTCCCTGGCTATAGAGCCGCTCGCGATTGCCGTCAGACAGAATTCAAATATAGGAGGAACTTTAATAGGAACTAAACAGCACAAAATTTTATTATATGCTGACGACGTCCTTCTAACTTTAACAGATCCTGATAAATCAATCCCAGAACTGGTTGATTGTATTAAAGAATTTGGACAAATATCAGGGTATAAGGTAAATTTCGAAAAATCAGAAATAATGCCTCTAACAAACAGTGATCAGGTCGAACCTGCTTATGTTAAACCTTTCCGCTGGGCACCTAAAGGATTTAAGTACCTATTGGTCAGCTGTATGCAGAGAACATCACTCCTTTAATTCGTCACATAAGAGAAAACGTTACAAGTTGGAAAAAGCTTCCTTTATCAATGCTTGGTAGGATTAACCTTACTAAAATGGTACTACTTCCAAAAATCTCTTATCCAGTTTCAAAGCTTTTTGTGTTTTTGAATCCAAATGATCTTAAGGACATTAATAAACTGATATCAGACTTTATCTGGGCAGGCAGAAAGACTAAGCTTAAAGTGGATACTTTACAACTTCCAAAACAACAGGGCGGGTGGAGCTTACCAAAGATTGAGAACTATGTACTGTCTATTCATGCTAGAATTGTTTCAGTGTGGGCAGCGGAACATGATGCAACGCCTTGGCTTGAGATTGAAAAGTACTTAGCATCCCCCTCTGTCTCACAAATTTATTGGATAAACGTGCAAGAGAACTGCCACCTACTGTTAAAGACAACTACCTGGTTGTTAATGTTATCAAGACATGGAGTATTTTGAAGAAATTGTTTGGGAAGTCTCAGGGCCTCAACTTTCTTGCAATTCTGGTAGATATTCCCAGATTTAGCAGCAGAGGGCGCTGGTCTCAATCTCAGGTCCTGGCAAGAGGCTGGTATTAGGAGAATGTATGATCTGTGGGATAAGGGTAAATTCAAGACATTTGACGATATAAGATCTCACTATAATATACCTGCCAGAGATTTCTAAAAGTATCTCCAGATCAGACACTACGTAAAGTCAAAGACTGGATCACTGGAACTACCAACGAACTGTTATCTGCTCGAAAAAACTCTACTGGACTGTCGGAAACGTGGACGTTTTGTGTCTAGATTCTACTCTGAGATACAGACCCTAGCGGTGGATAAGCTGAAACACTTACGAACAACCTGGAGTATGCTGTTTAAAATGTCAATTGACTCTGCGTCGTGGGAGGAGATATTAGTATTACCTTCCAAGATATCAATCTGTAACAGATACAAAGAAATGCAGTTCAATATCTTACATAATGTTTACATATCACCCTATATATACAGTAAGTACACTCCAGGTGCTTCACCGAATTGTCTTAAGTGCAACTTAGCTAAAGGGACAAGATGTCACTGTCTTTGGGAGTGTAAGAACATCAAAGTATTCTGGCAGGCAGTATGCAGTGAAATCAGTTTGGTGATAGGACAGACAGTCCCGTTCTGCCCACTCACGTGCTTATTGGGCTTTATACCTGACCCTCTGAGAGCTCACATAGAGACTGTTCAATTTCTTCTGATGCTGGCTCGAAAGGCTATAATGGCCAAATGGGTTGGTAGCGCTGCCCCCTCTACTCAGGTGTGGAAATCTCTGATATCTGAAGTTGTAACACTAGAAAGATTGAGGCATCGTCTTAATGGTAAACTGCACCTGTTTAAAAAATGGGAGAATATTTTAAAGTACCTAAAGGTTTAAAGGTCATTAACACAAACTGGATAAATTGTAAAAATATATGTATGCACATCTTTATGATGTGATGCTGTATGTAATTTATGTAATTTGTCCATATGCCCATAGATATGATTACTAATAGTCCTTTGTGCTGTGCTTTTGTTCCTGTATGTTATGTTTGAATTAACTAAAAATGTTTAATAAAAAGAATAAATAAAAAAAAAAAAAAAAAAATTTCAACAATATCTGTCAATGGCAGGTTATGTTCACATTGTAAAAAGGTAATTTCCCATCTTGGTCTCGCACACAGTCACTTATGGTTTGATAAAGTAATAATTTGTCTTTAACATTTTAGTGCACTCACAATAACAAGCTTAGCTGATCTCAACTCCAGTCATCGTCTAATCTCAGGTTTCTCCTGCATCTACCGCTTGTGTGTGTGTGTGTGTGTGTGTGTGTGTGTGTGTGTGTGTGTGTGTGGGGGGGGGCTGCTGCCCGCTGCAGACAGGTTTGAAACAGCAGCACCTTTTAGCGACTTTAGAGTGTCAACTTGTTACAGCGTAATTTGATGTTAAAATGGGTACAGGTTGCCAGGACGATATCATGTATGTTTTGTTTGTAAATGTTAGGGATGAGTGAGTACAGCATTATCTGTATCTGTTTACCATATGAATTATCTGTATCCGTATCTGTACTCGGACTGGGCGGGGCCTAACCCGGAAGTGGACCCAATTTAACCCGGAAGTGGGTCGGGTTGTCTTGAAATGGGCGGGGCTTTAACCACTGTTATTTTAAGCATGCAATTGATATGGGTTGATCAGAAATTGTTATATTTATTGCTGATTAGAAAACTATTTACATGACAGCATCGAGCTTCAGATCAATGGTGTTGTCATGGTAACAAACAAACTAAACAGTTTGTAAAGTTAAGTAAAGTTTTACAACAATGAATACAACACATGCGGTTGCAATTATGAAGTATAATGTAATGAACAAGAGTTTTCATACTCAATATAACTTTCTTTTTTAACTTTAATTTTTTTTTTATGATCAGTGTGATTTTTGTTTTTGGTTCTTTTTTATTTCCACACCAGGTGTGTGTGTGTGTGTGTGTGAGTAAGAGAGAGACACAGAGAGAGAGAGGGGGCGGGGGCAGATGCTGTTTCTCAGATCTGCATTGACTTTAATGAAGCCAGCTGACAGTTAAAAAAATAAAATAAAATGCTCTGACGGCAGACGCAACGGGAGTCGCATTTAAACCAAGCAGCATGTCTGAATCCCCACGCTTACCAGAAATCTACTGGTTATTATGTAAGTACTACAAACCGAAGTTAAAAACAAACCTGAAGCTGAAAAAACCCTAAACGTTAACGGAAAAGACCCGCGGACCTGATTGACTGAGAGAGAGAGAGAGAGAGAGAGAGAGAGCTGTTCTCCGTGTTCTGTGTGTGTGTGTGTGTGAGACGAGCGTGTGTGTGTGGGGGGGGGGCGCTGTGACTATCACAGAATGCAGCGCATCAGCTGAGGAGTTGTATTCAATCCGAGTACAGATATTGACTCGTATAATACTTGTACTCGGCAAAAGTGCTTTATCCGTACCGGATACTCGTTTCAGCCGAGTACTCGGCTCATCCCTAGTAAATGTGAGGTGTTCCTAGTCACTCTCTCTCTCACTCACACACACACACATCTCATCTTCATAACCTGATGTGTTACGTCAACCCGCTTGGTCAGTTGCTCTCAGCGTCAGACACCGAGGCAAAAGTCTGGCGCAAGAAACTGTTGGGATTGGTGGAAGTCACGGGAAGCTCCCGTTATTGGTCAACATTTGCGGCAAAGTCTTCACGTTCACGCTTCACAGGGACAGGAGTAAATGGGAACTTGGCGCCATCAGCCTCCTCCAGCCCGAAAAGCTGTTCTCCCTCCTGACTGACCCAGAGTTCCTCCTGTTCCTCTTTAATGTGTGGGGGCTCTGGGTCCTCCTGCTTTACCCCCATGTGTACACCTGTATGGGCCACTATGTCTTGTCTCAGACTTTCTCGAAAACGTTCCTCTCCTGTAGGACTACTTTGGATCAGTGTTGTGTGAAGTCTTGTGGGAACCTGCAGCTGGTGCTTACGGTTAAATCCTTTAAAACACTGAGAGCTGCTGGTCGATTTGTTGGCAGTATGAAGCTGGGAGATCTCCCCAGCACACTGGTGGCTTAAGAGCTGGGACTTGAAAGTGAATCTTTTCTCACAAACGATGCATCCGAGTGTTTTTTCTTTGGAGTGGACAGATGTGTGAATTGTCAGACATCCTCCCGATGCAAATCCTTTCCCACAATATGAGCAATGGAATGGGTGCTCATCCGTTGGAGAGTTCTTGTGTGTTAGCGGAGTGCAACTGTCGTCACATCTTTCACGATACTCACAATCACTGACAGAGATGTGCTCAGTTTTCAGATGTTGTAGACATGACTGAGGTTGGCCGGTCAGTTTGCAAAAATCAACACTTTCGTCAGTCCTGGCTTCGGTTTTAACCTTGTCACCAGAGCTGCCAGTGTTACATCCGTCTCTTACAGGAACCTTTTTAGATCTCTGGTAAGTAAACCCTGACTGATGTTGCCTGGTCTCTTTCCAAAACCCAATGTCATCACTGTCATCGTTTTCAGAGGACCGTTCTGTGGTTTTATTAGCAACTGGTGTGCTGGCTGCTTCTGGTCTTTCACAGTTCTTGCCATTAAAGGCATTTCTTCTTCGCTGCGAGAACTCACCGAGACACTTGTGTTTCTTGATCTGAAAATGCCAAAAGAATCTCCTGCCACAGACACCGCAGCTGAACGGCTTCACCCCTGTGTGCTTCACCATGTGGTACGTCACAGCTCCTTTGTTCCTAAACGTTTTGCTACAAACTGAGCAAGTAAACGGTTTCTCTCCTGTGTGAGTTTTCAAGTGGTAGTCCAGGCCTGCTTTTTGAGAAAACATTTTACCACACAAAGAGCAACTAAATGGTTTCTCTCCTGTATGAGTTCTCGTGTGTTTATTCAGGTTTCCCCTGTGTTTAAATGTTTTCGAACACACAGAGCAACAAAATGGGTTACTTTCAGGATCCTTCCAGTCTCTTTCAGTGTCAAGTTCAGAAGAGTATCCTGCATTGTCTTCATTATCCGATTGTAAACATTTCTCTGGATCCGAGTTCCTGGCTGGTTCCGATCCTCCACGGTCCTCTCCATCAGCCGTTGTTTTCATCTGTTCAGCTTGTATTTGATGAAGCTGTGAGGACTGACGGCCAACACATTTATGCCTTTTGACCTGTTCGGGCCAGGCAAATGTTTTGAGACAAACACTGCAACTGAAAAGTTTCTCGCCTGTGTGGACTCGCTTGTGCTTTTTCAGATTTCCCCTTCCACGGAAAGCCTTCCCACACACTGAGCAGCTGAAAGGTTTCACTCCTGCGTGGATGTTCATGTGTTCCTTCAGGGTTCCGCTCTGTGTAAATGACTTCACGCAGAATGAGCAACTGAAAGGTTTTTCTCCTGTATGAGTTATCATGTGTGTCTTCAGGTTTCCGCTTCCACTGAAGGTTTTACCACATACTGAGCAGCTAAAGGGTTTCTCTCCCGTGTGGATTCTCATGTGTCTCTTCAGATGTGACTTTGTTACAAAGGTTTTCTCACATTCAGAGCACTGAAATGGTTTCTCACCTGTGTGAAGTCTTGTGTGGGCCTTCAAATGTCCAATGATGCAAAATAGTTTCCCACAATCAGAGCAACTAAAGGGTTTCTCCCCTGTATGCGATCTCATGTGTATCTTCAGGTGTGTCTTGGTGGCAAATCTTTTCCCACACTCAGAACAACTAAGTGTTTTTTCATCAGCATTAGATCTCAAGTCATTTTTCAGAGAGTTTAAACCTGACTGAAGTTCTCTGGTCTCTTTCCAATCGGCACTGTCGTCTGTCTCGGGTTCAGAGGAGTCTCCGGCCTTGTCATAAGTATCTGCTTGTAAATGTGTATCTGGAGCTGAGTTCATGGCTGGTTCTGGTCCTCTGCAGTCCTCTCCATCCGCTTCTATTTCCATCTGTTCAGTTTGTCTTTGATGTAGCTGTGAGAACTGAGGTTTCTCTTCATCATCTTCACTCTTCACAGGGACAGGAGTGAATGGGAACTTGGTGATATCAGCCTCCTCCAGCCCTTGAAGCTGCTCTCCCTCCTGAGTTATCCAGAGTTCTTTCTGTTCCTCTTTAATCTGTGGGGGGGGATCTGGCTTCTCTCGGCCCATACTGGAGCTCCACTCCTGCTGCTCAGGGGGAGCCTCTTCTTTAACCAACAGCTGCTGGACGTCTGCAGAAAACAGGAAATGCATATTTAGGGAAAAACACAAATTTCTGTTTTAAGTTGAGCTTAAAAATCATTTATTTGTCATACTTTATATTTCATCATCTTGCACCACATTTTTTTTCCCGCTACTTGTCTCGCATGCGCAAAACCCCCCCACCAAAAAATACAAAATGTTTAGGAATGGTGAACTTTTCTCAGAGATTCGCATAGCTGATTTTATGTAAATCACAAAAAGACTATGCTAAATTTCCCCTTAGACTTTAATGGGACATCGTGGGGGGGGGGAGATCAACTTAACAGAGCTTGAATCCATGACACACAATTTAAATACTACAGACAACATACAATGGGACATACACATGTAGGAAGTGATATATTTTAATCATATCTGTCTGGCCGTCCTCACCCACACCTTTAAATAGTGAATAACGACAGACAAACAAGCTAAAACAAAAGCTGTTGTGTGTAGTCTGTTTCTTAGTTTGCCACAAATCTTGAAATTTGGACAAATTCTTGTAAACTTAACTGCAGGCTGAACTAACCATCCCCTGCTGGAGTATCTATGGATGTAGTAAAAGACCAAAACAAACCAAAGTGGCTACTTAATATGCACGTGAATGACGCCATCTTTACGCTCATTCTGGCCCTCATAACCTCTGACATACTAGGAATACTAGTTAATACATCAAATAGGATGAGAAATAGTATTGTTTTATTACAATTCTATAAAACAATATTGAATAGTGTCATAAAATACAGTAGGTGCTAATGATATGTGAGTTGAAAAGCCACTTTGTGACCTTCACATCCAAATTAATTACTTTATATCATACCAAGCATTATTGTGCCATGATGACTAGATTGTAGGGCTGCACAATTAATTGAATTTTAATCACGATTTTGACTTCCCACAATCAACTTTGCGTGATCAAGCCATTTTTTTTAAATGCGTCATTTCATAGAACGCTCCAGGTTTTTTTGCATAGCGCATCTACCGCTCCGTAAACCCCTGTCTGCTCATGTGCCAGTCAATTGTTCCCTGCATTGCGCAGCTTCGTTTCAAGATGTAGACAGTCACAGAGGACAGAGTAACGGGAGGAAAATTCAACAGATAGAAGTCGGTTATACGTCGGTCTCAAGGTTTACCAGTTTACCCGTAAACGCAACATTTTGTCCCGTCTGTGTTATTCAGACAACAGCAGTGAGCAGTGCTAGTCGGTGGCGGTGCTAGTTAGCTTCTGTTAGCTCACAGGCTTTAGGGCCGCGAGTAATATTTTTCCTCTAGGACGCACCGGTGCACATAATGTCCTCGCGTCCGCTGAAATGTTGTTATATGGATATGGTTTAATTTTGCATTACATGACCCATTTCTTCTGTAAAGCCGTGCCTGTGTTCAATCTCTCCTCTACTCTCTTTCTTCTTACTCTCCGCGCAGCCCTGCCACACAGCGCCGGTCCACACTTCTGACATTTGTCTACAGTTTTGTTATTAACACAGCTGTATATTGTTAAATATGAGGGGCAAACCTGTATTTGTACCAGTGTTTCCATGGTAACTCTGCTATCGCGGTAGCCACGGCGAAGAACACAGAAGAAGTTATTGAATGCAACTAACTTCAGTTGGTAGAGTACTAGCGTGTGAGACAGAGCTGCTGGACCTGGGCCAGAGATGTGACCCATGGCAAGAATATCATAGTTCATAAAAATGCAGCGCAGTGACGATACAGACATTTCATATACACGACGTGTGTATCCGCCATTCGACCCGTGCTGGACCCATTCATAATGATTAGCCGTCTCTCTGAGCCTATATGACAATAACATTTGTTTTGGTTCAAATCAACATATAATCGTGAGAATAATCGTGATCACAATATTGATCAAAATAATCGTGATTATCATTTTGGCCATAATCGTGCAGCCCTACTAGATTGTATGTTCAAGGTTCAAGGAGTCTTTATTATCCCCGAGGGGCAATTTGTGCAGCAGCATGTAACATAAATTTGATGATTTTTTTACTATTTATTTGTATGATACAGCTGCAAATAAGTTCAAGTTCAAGTTCGAGAACTTTATTTGTCCCCGAGGGGCGATTCATTTTGCTGCAGTAGCAAAGAAATTGACACACAGTACATAACAAAGACGACAACATCAATTTAAAATACAAACCAAATGGGGAAATAAATACCACAACATTAAAAGTTTAAGTCCCAGTGTGCCTTATGTACAGACATTACCTATTCTTTCCAGAGTTAAGCAGAGAGATAGCAGAGGGGACAAAGGAGAATTTATACCTATTACCATCCCAAGAACACCATCCCTACTGTGAAGTATGGGGGTGGTAGCATCATGCTTTGGGGGTGTTTTTCTGCACATGGGACAGGGCGACTGCACTGTATTAAGGAGAGGATGACCGGGGCCATGTATTGCGAGATTTTGGGGAACACCTCCTTCCCCCAAGATGGGTCGAGGCTGGGTCTTCCAACATGACAATGACCCGAAGCACACAGCCAGGATAACCAAGTAGTGGCTCTGTAAGAAGCATATCAAGGTTCTGGTGTGGCCTAGCCAGTCTCCAGACCTAAACCAATAGAGAATCTTTGGAGGGAGCTCAAACTTTGTGTTTCTCAGCGACAGCCCAGAAACCTGACTGATCTAGAGAAGATCTGTGTGGAGGAGTGGGCCAAAATCCCTTCTGCAGTGTGTGCAAACCTGGTGAAAAACTACAGGAAACGTTTGACCTGTGTAATTCCAAACAAAGGCTACTGTACCAAATATTAACATTGATTTTCCTCAGGTGTTCAAATACTTATTTGCAGCTGTATCATACAAATAAATAGTTAAAAAACATCATACATCAGCTGAAAGAGCGGCGGTGTGCCGATGCTACACATACATAACGGAAACCCTGTTGTGCGTCTGCCCTATTTTTTTTGTTGTTGACGTAGTAAAGGCGGGTGATTAGGGGGGTTGCCTCAACTGCAAAGGGCCGCGGGAAACCCTGTAATTTGTAGGCCCAGGACGTCTCTGCAGTACGACAACACTAAACTTAGACCCAGGCTCTTGGAAGGCGGTGTCTGATGGGGCCGGTTTGGGGTGTGATGTACAGTGGCAATAACAATCACAACAAAGACCTCAAACTTAATCGCAATTCATTATTTATCCGGCAAATGTGGTTTTCATCATGTTTATCGCATAAGGCGTATATTGATAAATATCGACCAAACGTATTTCTTTTGAGTTCATGAAATTCCATCTAATTTTACTGTTTCCAGAAGGCATTTTTCATTCGATATCACTTAATTTGGATAAAAACGTGTGGAAACATAGCTAGTAACTCAAAAATTGTAGTAGTTCATGTCATAGCAGGGCACTGAATTACAGTATAATAATGTATTCTTTATTAATCCCACAAGGGGAAATTAATTAAATAAAGTTAATACAATTTACACTGTGTTATTACACACAGGCCTGAATTACACACACATGCTCGGTACCTATACATGCACTAATGGACCTGCACCAGTTGGGGGTTTGGTGCCTTGCTCATGAGCACCATGGCAGTGCCCAGGAGGTGAAGTGGCACCTCTCCAGCTCCCAGTCCATCACCATACTTGGGTCCGAATGGGGACTTGACCAGTGTTCCGGTTTAACGAGTGTCCATGTTAACTGGCGACCGTCAGCCAAAAGCGTCTGTTGTTGTCGTAGTGACGACAGCTGTTGCAAAACAGGAAGAGACTACGTAGCTGTCCGCGTGAATGCCTGTTTAAGTTGTCATTAAAATGTTCAACATGACGACGTAGGCCTATACGTTACCTCTGATTTGTCTTATGAGTCTAGTCTGAGGAAACTTGTCCGTCGCGTTTGAAACGCGGCTTGCTGTTAAGGAAAACAGTAACACCGCGTTGCTCCTTCTGTTAATGTCTAGAATATGTTTTATTGAATACACCTATTCGTCTTCAGAGCCTGTTTGAGTAAACACATGTCACGTAGAAAAGTATTTAGCCCTTTTAAAAGTAGAAAAAAAATATATAAACTAACTTGGATTCGAACTCGTACCTTCCTGGGAAAATGTAAACGTCGCAGCAGATTAACGCGGTGCGCCACGAGCCGTTTGGAGAGCTGATGGGCAGGGCTTTATATTAACTCAAACACACAGAATGTCTCAAATGAGGACGCAGCCAGATCAACTTGTGACCACACTGCATGCAGATAACTCACAGGCTGCTCTTGCTCAGAAATTGTCTTTATTTTTGTTTGATTCCCACAAAGTGTAGCCTACATCTTCTAGGTTTGTCTACGGTATGCACATTCAAAGCAACCTGAAACTCAAAATGTCCATCTGACAAAAAAATAAATATATTTCACGGGATTTTTTTTTTTTTTATTTCCAAAACAAAAAAAAGTGTATCTTGTTTGTCCATATAAGTACAGTCAAAGCAACCTGAAACAAGCCCCAGATAAATGTTCATGACCTAATTAGCTAGCCCCACTGTACTAAATAGGCCTATCTGGTTAGATTGTTTCCTCTCATTTTGTTTTTATTTTTTTGTCAGCAATGGACATTGCGTTTCAGGTTGCTTTGACTGTACTTATATGGACAAACAAGATACACTTTTTTTTGTTTTGGAAATAAAAAAAAAATACATTCTGAGCAACTTGCCTTATATTGTGTCTTCTATAACTTATCATCTTGTAACAATTTCATGTCATGTTAAGTGGTTTGATATTTTCACATTCAAGTATAGCCTGTAACCTCAAGGTTGAAGCGGCTAACATAAATAGCCTATATAATTTACATGTTAGTAGCTTAAGGCTACAGTGGTCACAAGTTGATTTGACTGCCTCCTGTTTTAAAGATTTGATGTATGAGATAGCTGAGACTTATATATTTTCCCAGAATGGTAGGAGTTTGAATCCCGTGAAATATATTTATTTTTTTGTCAGATGGACATTTTGAGTTTCAGGTTGCTTTGAATGTGCATACCGTAGACAAACCTAGAAGATGTAGGCTACACTTTGTGGGAATCAAACAAAAATAAAGACAATTTCTGAGCAAGAGCAGCCTGTGAGTTATCTGCATGCAGTGTGGTCACAAGTTGATCTGGCTGCGTCCTCATTTGAGACATTCTGTGTGTTTGAGTTAATATAAAGCCCTGCCCATCAGCTCTCCAAACGGCTCGTGGCGCACCGCGTTAATCTGCTGCGACGTTTACATTTTCCCAGGAAGGTACGAGTTCGAATCCAAGTTAGTTTATATATTTTTTTTTCTACTTTTAAAAGGGCTAAATACTTTTCTACGTGACATGTGTTTACTCAAACAGGCTCTGAAGACGAATAGGTGTATTCAATAAAACATATTCTAGACATTAACAGAAGGAGCAACGCGGTGTTACTGTTTTCCTTAACAGCAAGCCGCGTTTCAAACGCGACGGACAAGTTTCCTCAGACTAGACTCATAAGACAAATCAGAGGTAACGTATAGGCCTACGTCGTCATGTTGAACATTTTAATGACAACTTAAACAGGCATTCACGCGGACAGCTACGTAGTCTCTTCCTGTTTTGCAACAGCTGTCGTCACTACGACAACAACAGACGCTTTTGGCTGACGGTCGCCAGTTAACATGGACACTCGTTAAACCGGAACACCAGCAACCCTCCGGTTGCCAACCCTACTCCCTACTGACTGAGCTACTGCCTACAAAATGCATGCTGTAATGCTTGGAGTATATATTGTCTTTACCTCAAAGCTGTAAACACGTTTCACTATGCCTGTGTGTTAGTATAAAGATTTGAAAAGATAAAAAAGAAAAAACTAAGTGCAAAAGTTGTGTTGCTTGGTCGTTATTACTCCCAGATGTAAGTCGAGTGCAGATTTGCGTTGCGCATGCGTCACTTTACGACAAGTAGCACAAGAGACTTCTGTAATGTCAACACAGTAAAAATGGACCTACTTAACCAAGTTGGTTCACTGCTAGCTACAAGTTAGCATCAAACACAACTAAGCTAAGGCTGTCAGTTGAATGGTGTTTTGAGCTAACGTTAGCATCAAACAATCATAGATAGGTAAAACGTTTTTGAAATGATTTCCATCTTCTGTTATTGGTTGCAATGAGGAAACTTTATTTTTACTTTATGGATTTCACAAATGTCAGTATGACACGTTATGCCGTAAACCGTTTAAATCTGAGCATGCGCGACTCAAATCTGCACTCGACTTACATCGGGGAGTGACAAGCAGGCTGAGAATGGTTTAGCTCACGTTAGCTTAGCCTCATTTGCGGAGCAGTAGAAAGACAACAAACCTCCACGCGGCTTCGTTTCCGGTTTTAAAACCACCCTCCAGCTGGTTCACTTGTGAGTCCATGTCTGTAGCAAACTAACTTTCTGCCGTTATTTGTATCGAGTTAACGGCTTCTCTCCGCTGACTGTCCGGTCTTTAGGTCGGTAACATATGAACGGTGGTCTATGTCTTCTTCTTCTAGTAGAAATCGAGCAGTGTTCTTCTTCTTCTGTCCATTCCCGGCAGACTAGGACAGTGTTGCTGCATTGCTGCCTCCCGCTGGTGATGAGGACCGTCTACATTAAAGGTCCTCTGGACCTTTATTTTCCTAAACAGCTCCGTGGATTTGACCTAGAAAAAATGCAGAAAATAGGCTATTCAAATTGTGAAATGTGTAACTATTATTCAACTTTAACATACACAGTTAAACAAACATATGAATAAATAACGTTTTACTAAATTAAATTTAAAAAAATGCACAAATTCTTTTTAGATGAATACATTTTGTATGCCCTTATAAACAATGACATCCGAGATGGGTGTCACATAATAACTGGTAATTAAGTATGAGTTGGCTGTACAAATGTAAAATAACTTTCAAAGGATGGGAAAAATGACCAAACAGTATCTCTTTAAAGAGCAGGTGTATGCTCCTCACTCACAAATCTTTCCCAATTGTGTGTCTGGTTTTCACTCTGTATCCTGTTCGTTCATAAGCGAAGTTGTGCCTCCATCTAGTGGCTGAAACAAAGAACAACACGTTTTCTTGTACCTGAAGTCTTTTATATAAACCTTAGTGGTCCCCTAATACTGTATCTAAAGTCTCTTTTATATAGACCTTAGTGGTCCCCTAATACTATGATACAGCTGCAAATAAGTATTTGAACACCTGAGAAAATCAGTGTTAATATTTGGTACAGTAGCCTTTGTTTGCAGTTCCAGAGGTCAAACGTTTCCTGTAGTTTTTCACCAGGTTTGCACACACTGCAGAAGGGATGTTGGCCCACTCCTCCACACAGATCTTCTCTAGATCAGTCAGGTTTCTGGGCTGTCGCTGAGAAACACAGAGTTTGAGCTCCCTCCAAAGATTCTCTATTGGGTTCAGGTCTGGAGACTGGCTAGGCCACGCCAGAACCTTGATCTGCTTCTTCCAAAGCCACTCCTTGGTTATCCTGGCTGTGTGCTTCGGGTCATTGTCATGTCGGAAGACCCAGCCTCGACCCATCTTCAATGATCTAACTGAGGAAAGGAGGTTGTTCCCCCAAAATCTCGCAATACATGACGTCTTATTGTATTACCAACAGTAACCTTGGAAACGGTGGTCCCAGCTCTTGTCAGGTCATTGACCAGCTCCTCCCGTGTAGTTCTGGGCTGATTTCTCACATTTCTTAGGACCACTGAGACCCCACGAGGTGAGATCTTGCATGGAGCCCCAGTCCGAGGGAGATTGACAGTCATGTTTAGTTTCTTCCATTTTCTAATGATTGCTCCAACAGTGGACCTTTTTTCACCAAGCTGCTTTGCAATTTCCCCGTAGCCCTTTCCAGCCTTGTGTAGGTGTACAATTTAGTCTCTAGTGTCTTTGGACAGCTCTTTGGTCTTGGCCATGTTAGTAGTTGGATTCTTACTGATTGTATGGGGTGGACAGGTGTCTTTATGCAGCTAACAACCTCAGACAGGTGCATCTAATTTAGGAAAATAAATGGAGTGGAGGGGGACATTTTGAAGGCAGACTAACAGGTCTTTGAGGGTCAGAATTGTAGTTGATAGACAGGTGTTCAAATGCTTATTTGCAGCTGTATCATACAAATAAATGGTTAAAAAATCATGCATTGTGATTTCTGGATTTTTTTTTTAGATTATGTCTCTCACACTGGACATGCACCTACGATGACAATTTCAGACCCCTCCATGATTTCTAAGTGGGAGAACTTGCAAAATAGCAGGGTGTTCAAATACTTATTTTCCTCACTGTATATACGCTTCTGAGCTGAAAATGTCCCCGGATTTTGTCTGAGAAATCTGGTCACCTTATGGCGGTTTTCCACTGCGTGGTATCTACTCGACTCGCCTCGACTCTACTCGCCTTTTTTGGTTTTCCATTACGAAAAAAAGTCCCTGGGACCTGCTACCAGGTACTTTTTTTTGTACTACCTCAGTCGAGGTTCTAAGCGAGCTGAGGCGATACTAAAAGGTGACGTGGAAACCTGCAGACTACTGGTTGGTCGGATCACTGCGTTTTTAGCAAACAAGAGTGCGGAGTGTGTGTCCGGAACAAACACGACATTAAAAAAAAAATTTCTAGACAGACACCGACAGATTATCTACTCTCTGCACGATTCTCACTTTCCAACTGTTCAATATTAAGGGCTATATATTAGGGGATTTATGTTGTTTCCAATATTGCACACTGTTACTTTAAAAAAACAAGACAATATATCAAAGACAAGTTTTTATTTAGCTCTTCAAGTAGCGCATCAAACCCTCCCGTCCATCCCGGTCCATCCTCTGCACCCTGTGACAGTGTCCCCCCGGCTCTGCTGGCCCAGATGCATCCCAGTCGTTCATTTTGATTACAACATGAAGGTATCATTTTTATTAACTTTTGATGATCTGAATCTGTAAAATAACTAAAGATGTCAGATAAATGTTCAGTAAAAGTACAATATTTTTTTCTGAGAGATGTAGTGGAGTAGAAGTATGATAATATGTAAATACTTAAGTATAGTACTTAAGTATTTCCAAGTATTTACACTTAAGTATAGTACTTGATTAAATGTACTTATGTACCAGGTGATAATAACACAGCTTATATATTTCACCAAAACATTCTCTTTATTTTATGAAATCTTTTATTTTGGTAACTGTACAGACATTTCACTCTGATTGACTGTGATTTTAGATGTAGAAACGTTGAATAACAAAATACGACAAGTATAATATTCAATTCATTTCAATTTTATTTATAGTATCAAATCATAGCAAGAGTTAGCTTAAGACATTTTACAGATAGAGTAGGTCTAGACCACACCAAGAGGAACCATTTAGTGCGACAGTGGCGAGGAAGATCTCTCTTTTAGGGAGAAACCTGGGACAGGACCCAGGCTCTTGGTAGGCGGAGTCTGACGGGGCCGGTTGGGGGTGTGATGAACAGTGGCAATAATAGTCACAATAAAGATAATGGAACTATGACTAGAAATAGTTGTAGTAGTTCATGGTCTAGCAAGGCACTGCAGGGTAGGGCTGCACATTTAATCAAATTTTAATCACGATCACGATTTTGACTTCCCACGATCAAATTTGCGTGATCGAGCGATTTTTTTTTAAATGCGTCATTTCATAGAACGCTCCGGGTTTTTTAGCATAGCGCATCTACCGCTCCGTAAACCCCTGTCTGCTCATGTGCCAGTCAGTTGTTCCCTGCATCGCACAGGTTAGTTTCTAGATGGAGACAGTCACAGAGGACAGAGTAACGGGAGGAAAATTCAACAGATAGCAGTCGGTTATACGTCGGTCTCAAGGTTTACCAGTTTACCAGTAAACGCAACATTTTGTCCTGTCTGTGTTATTCAGACAACAGCAGTGAGCATGCCACCGCAGTGCTAGTCGGTGGCGGTGCTAGTTAGCTTTTGTTAGCTTCTGTTAGCTCACAGGCTCTAGGGCGCAAGTAATATTTTTCCTCTAGGATGCACTGGTGCTAATGTCCTCGCATCCACTGCAATGTTGTTATATGGATATGGTTTAATTTTGCGTTACATGACCCATTTCTTCTGTAAAGCCGTGCCTGTGTTGGATCTCTCCTCTACTCTCTATCCTCTTACTCTCCGCGCAGCCCCGCCACACAGCGCCGGTCCACACTTCTGACATTTGTCTACAGTTTTAATTATTATAGTTATTAACACAGCTGTATATTGTTAAGTATGAGGGGCAAACCTATATTTGTACCAGTGTTTCCGTGGTAACACTGCTATCGCGCGCGGCCGCCACGGCGAAGAACACAGAAGAAGTTATTGAATGCAACTAACTTCAGTTGGTAGAGTAACACCGTGTGAGACCTGGGCCAGAGATGTGACCCATGGCCAGAGGAGGGTAGAGTAGCCAAAAATTGTACTCAAGTAATAGTACTGTTACTTTAGAATAATATGACTTAAGTAAAAGTAAAAGTAGTCATCCAAATAATTACTTGAGTAAGAGTAAAAAAGTACTTGATGAAAAAACTACTCAAGTAGTGAGTAACTGTTGAGTAGACTAACATCTGATTTATTTCTTAACACAAGCATCAATCAGACCGACAAAAATACGAAATAATCATCTTTAGGCAAATTATAGTTCATCCAATCAATAAAATAAATCACGTGTCTGTCACAACGACGTGTCTGTCGGTCACGTGACTGCACAACGACGTGTGATTGGTTAAACACAGTCACGTGGTAGAGCCTTCAGCGGAAGACTCTCTCTCTCTGTCAAAATAAAACATTAAAATGAAACGTACGCTGGTGTAAACCATAGACTGTATTAATATTAACGGTCTATGGTGTAAACATAGACATATAAAGAATAGACGCCGCATCGACCGCTACTGCCTATTGGCGCTGACGAGACGTGGGGCCGCCATCTTGGACCGGTCACCCGCTCCACTCAGTGTAATGTGTTTGGCAGGTGCAATGAGCTGTCAGCGCGTTTAATTAATCACACTCACTGAATACCGAACTGATTTTCATGTTTTTTTTTGCTACAAAGGTCATACATGTAGCTATGATACAGGACACATGATTAGGCGCATTTTAATATTCATAGTGTGCTTAACAGTAATAGAATATTCTGATATGATATAAATTCACCAGACGTCTGAGATCAAAACTGGGAACATAATTTCCAGTTTGACTATCAATCTGATTGAAAAACCTAATGTTGTGTCTTTAAAAACAGAACAAGGACAGAGGTAGTTTTTTCTTCTGTATTTAAAACGGGGATTGTCCTCTAAATCCGAGGACGTCTGGTAACCCTAGACCAGACATCCTCGGTGTATCTATCATTTGTAAATGATAAGTATTTGCAAAATATGTGATGTAGGCTATAATAGGTATGAATACCCCTACATCACATATATGATGAAAGGTTTATTTCAACTGACAGTCATATTGGACTGGTCCAACATGAATAAATAACCAAGGACCATGTCTACAGAACAGGACGTGTTCTACTGGTTGGACAGTATAAAATATATAAATAAAGTTATAATATAAATAACTAAGGACCATGTCTACAGAACAGGACAAGTTCTACTGGTTGGACAGTATAAAATACATAAATAAAGTTAACAGGACAGCTACACAAAATAAACTAAATATTGCATACTTATTGCGACTTTCGATATATTTCATAAATGACCAGTTGTCTCAGCTCTTATTACATAAGTATTTGGACAGATACACCTCTTTTATGTTGTGTTGACTCTGTACTCAAGCACATTGCTATTGAAAAGGCTATATATATAAAAGCTAAGATACTGCGCAGAACCCTCAAACTCCAAGGCCTCTGGTAGAGGATCCGAGCTTGAGGATGACACATACTACCCCACAAGGGGTGAGAGGGGGATTTTTGATTTTTTTTTATTATATATATATATATATATATAATATATATATATATCTTATAAGAGTAACGTGCAAGTCTTATCAAACAAATCCCAACTAAACCAGAGACAATCCCAATGTAATAACAACACAAGCATACATTAGTGCTGCTTTTGGACCCCCAGAATAATGTATAGGTCATAGCCTACTCACTTATATAGGCTAACAATCTGCTGTGTAACGATATTGTGTTGATATATCTTGCACCTCTAACAAAGACACAGATAGGCCTACAAAATGCTTCACAGAACCCAGAGTGAAAGAGATAAGATAAAAAAAATCCGCCGATCTGAGCAGGAATATGCTGCACAGTGCTCTGGCATCTTGTATCTTCTGCTGCTAAGTAACGAGTATGACCGGTCCAAGATGGCGGCTGGATTTCTTGCGCTCAGCCTGCCAATGCGGGGTCTACTCTTTATATGTCTATGGGTGTAAAAACAATGACGCGTAGAATACCAAAGAGGTAAAAAGAAAGTAACAAGCCCATTGTAGCCTAATGTAGCGGAGTAAGAGTACAGTTTCTTCTTCACTAATCTACTCAAGTACAAGTAAAAGTATAGTGATTTAAAACTACTCCTAGAAGTACAATTTTTTCAAAAACTTACTCAAGTAAATGTAACGGAATAAATGTAACTTGTTACTTACTACCCACCTCTGCCCATGGCCAGAATATCATATTTCATAAATATGAAGCGAAGTGACGATACAGACATTTCATACACACGACGTGTGTATCCGCCGTTCAACCCGTGCTGGACCCGTTCATAATGAGTCAGCCGTCTCTCTGAGCCTATGCGACAATAAAATTTGTTTTGGTTAAAATCAACAAATAATCGTGAGAATAATCGTGATAACAATATTGATCAAAATAATCGTGATTATCATTTTGGCCATAATCGTGCAGCCCTACTGCAGGGTGTTACAGGGTGTAGCAGGGCACTGCAGGGCGTTCTCTCTCTCTACCTTACACTTAATGAGGTTTGGAATGCATCTTTCGCTTAGAAATGAAAAATATAAAATAAAGTTGCCTGAGATTGACCAATACACAGAGTGTGGGCGGCTGGACGCGGTGCAGTCGGGCATCGGTACCGGGCAGTGGACCACTCATTGGACAGTGTGTGCAGCTGGACGTGGACATGGACAGTTGCTTTGAACCAAGGCCAAGTGATTAAGGTAAAACAGTAGCACTACCATATAAAGTACATGGGCATAATATTTAAAGTGTGTGCACACAAGACAACTAACAGAAAAAAATCCAATACATCGGTGTTTTTGTGAGTATTTACGTTAAAAACTAAAGTTATAAAATAGATGGCATATAAGCCATAATTTAGGACTCATAAGCAGCAGTAAATAAGTAAGTCAAATGTTGATCAAGGACGCAAAAGGATGCACAAACTAATCTGTTAGAGTTCTTACCTGTGAAAGAAAGGGAAAAATTAGATATTTGGTTCAAGGCAAAACTTTTGATTGTTAATGAATTTTCCCAAAATGTGACACAGCGTTTGGCAAATGAGGATGTTGACATTGACAAATATGAAATAAAACCAATGGACAGTGTGTCAAATATTGGATCAAGAGTTTTGAGTCGATCAAACAAATCTTCAATTGAAATTGTAAATGCACAAGCGTCATTGCGCAAACAAATGGAGCAATTGGAAATGGATGGAAGGAACAGTTTTGCAGGCATTTTCAGATCAAGATGGAATGGAATCCTATTTTGAAAAACACGTGGAAAAAGAAACTGCCATTTTGGATTCAAAGGATGGAAAATAAAACCTTACCCGTCACAAGAGCAAAGGTTGAAAATGTTGAGCATGCAATTCATCAAAATTACACAATCCAAATTCTGCAAAGACAAAATGAAACATCGGAGTTGTTTATACAACAGCAAAGGGCAAGTCAACTACCATCAAGAGAGATCCAGTGTTTGAAGGTCAGATACTATACCAGGACTTTTTTTTCAACATACTAGAATTTTTTTTTTTACATACTATGATTTTCCCCCCGACATAGTATGACTTTTTTCAACATACTGTGATTTTTTATTTTTATTCTGACATTCCATACTATGTTTCTTTTTTGACATACTATGATTTTCCCCCCGACATACTATGACTTTTTTTCGACATTCTATACGATTACTTTTGTCTTACATACTATACTATGACTTTTTTTTTACATACTATACTATGACCTTATTTTGACATACTATATGCTATGACTTTTTTCGACATACTATGATTTTTCCCCCGACATACTATGACTTTTTTTTCGACATTCTATAAGATGACTTTTTTCACACATACTATGATTTTTTATTTGTATTCTGACATACTATACCATGACTTATTTTCCACGTTTCTTGACATACTATGCTATGAATTTTTTCAACATACTATACCAGACATACTCAACTGGCGGACCTCGGTCCGGGGGCGGACCCCCAAATGCAATGTCGTCCGGACCGAGACCAAAGATGTATTTAATAAAGATGATTAGCCTATTATTATTATTATTTATTATTATTATTAGGCTATTCATTACTTTCAAAGTGTTTCAGGCGTAATTATTTATGATATTTCTAGTTGTAGGCCTAGTCTTTTCCCACAATCTCAAAACAAGGTTGCTTATCATCACTATGGCAACTGACCTGTATATCAGTCAGTGATTTGGGCTAGTTATCAGTTTTCAGCAAACAGAATTAAACATGGCGTGTTCCAAGCTGGAAAAGAAACGAAAGGTGGATTCAGAAAACCGAGAGTTTAAGGCGGCGTGGACAGAGAAATATGCATTTGTCCTGCCTGCGCGGAGCACAAAACCGATGTGTCTGATCTGCAATGAGACGGTAGCAATCATCAAAAGTTCAAACGTGAAGCGGCACTATGAAACAAAGCATGGGCACTTCGAACAAAACTATCCCCAAAACAGCCATGTGAGAACCAGAAAAATAAACCAAATGCAAGAATCATATCAAGCGTCACGAACTGTGATAGTCAGGTCAGCAACCCAGCAAGAGCGCACGACTGAAGCGTCACTACGAGTGGCATGGGTCTTGGGCAAGCATAAAAAAACATTCACTGACGCCGAAGTTGTGAAGGAATGTAGGAATGCTACGAGATAGCGATAGCTCTGTATGAGGGAACCCAGTTTAAAGATGACATTACTCAAAAAATAAGCCAAATATCCCTCTCTGATTCCACTGCAGCGAGACGAACCGAAATGCTCGCCGATGATTTATTGCACCAAATGAAAACTGCGGTGAAAAATGCTAATTGCATTTCATTGGCTTTGGACGAATCCACTGACAACACGGATCAAGCCCAACTAATGATGTTCGTCAGATTTTTTGACCCAGAAAAGGGTGCATTTTTCGAAGATGTCTTGGGTCTCAAAACCCTTCTTGGCCATACAAGAGGCAGTGACATTTATGATGCAGTGATGCAGATGTTGCAAGACCAAGGCATAGACCTGAAGCATGTTGTTTCAATTGCTACTGATGGAGCCCCAAGTATGACTGGGAGAGAGAGAGGGGATTAGTCTCCCACTTAAAGGCACATCACCCTGACCTCATAGCATACCACTGTGTCATTCATCAGATGGTTTTGTGTGCCAGCTTGGGAAATGTTGGAGCTAAATCCTGTTCCATTCTCAGGGTTCATTCAATTAGTAGTCAAAATCTCAGATGTTGAAATGTGAATCCATTTATTACATAGGATATCCTGAGACAAAGTTACCTGGATCAAGCTGTCGCAGCTCTCCCCTTCCTTTGTCTGACTCTTTGGCTCTCAGACCCCCAGTATTATCTCACAAAGGGGGGGTCTTGTGCTTATTCCTTATCTTTTAGTTGGGATGTGACTGAGGGTTTATGACCCTCAGGACTTGCAAAGCAACAGAGCAGTAAAAGGGGGGACTGGAACCAGAGACAGGGTGTCTCTAACATCATCAATTCAACTTCTAACACATCTGTAGAGCTGGGTTATAACAAAATGTACCAGAACATCTTATATTATAAAACAGAAGTATTGCTAAACAACTTAATGCAACAAACAACAAACTATATATTTATAACAACAAACTTAATGCATGACCCACATGTCTTCATTTATGTTGAAATAATGCTTTTACCTTTTGGCTTGAATGTATAATGCAAATCACACACAATGTTTAAGCACATATAAAATTTTAAATCCCAACAGTCCCTCATTTGATCTCATGTCCGTGAGATCACATAAATGTTTACTCATCCTGTGAACAGATCATAATGTCATCAACATATTAAATCACAGTACTTTGCAATACCTGATCGATCCCTACCAAATCATCTTTTAACACTTTATTGAAAATGTGAGGACTATGTTTAACCTATCTGTATTAACATAGTTGCCACCGATCTTGCTTGAAACTATAACAGGAAATTTAATGCAAATGTTACAAAATTTTATAAGACCCCAAAAAATGTAATTTTCCATACCAAATTGCTTATATCTTTGAGGCATGTCTTAACCCTTCATACATGTTTGTTTACATGAACTTTACCTTATTTGTGGAGTAAGAATAAGTAATTCTAAAATATTAGTTTTTCCCAGTATTGTATGTGTGTTTTCAGAATCTGAATCTGTAAGTGGCAAATCTCCCTCCACGTGTGCGTCTGAAGTACCAGAACCAGGACAGTCTCTCGCTCCCCCCTTCTCCTTATCAGTCCATCTTCTGTTCGTCGGTCTGTACCTCAGTGTCTCTGTTTATGGTGTAGCAGGCCTCAGGGTCACATGGTTGACCCCTGCAGAGCCCTCTCACCATCAGCGTCAGCAAGGGCCCACTGCTTGCTCTGCGGTCCAGCACAGCACACTTACAGATGTTGCGATCACTATCAAACATTTAGCCCTGGTCCACTTTTCATGTCACTTTGGGCCAAGAATCGCAGCCAGATCACGAACCTTTATGGTCTCTAGCTGTGCTATGGTCTGAGGTGCTGTGATGGTTGTTGTCATTCTTCTGGTACAGATTGTCACTGGTCCTGCAGCTGGAGGAGCGAGATGGACCGGATTCTGACACAACGAGGCACTGTGTGGCACAAAACAGAACTCCAAAAAGCATTATCTTTTCTTTTATCAATACTCATTTAGTGTATGTCACTCATTATTATAAAATAACATTTCTGTCCCTCTTGCTGGTTTAACTCTATAAAATCCATACAAACATTCTAAAGAGAAACACTGGTTTTGGAACTTATCTCTTCTAAGCCTCAGTTTACATTAAGGGTTAAGTTTCTGCACAAATCAAAACAAAATTGTAGAGTAATTTTAATATCCTTAATGCTATGGACAGTGTATTATTGCTACTGTATCCCTCTTTTTGAGTTATGACTCCTACAGCATACCTATTCATAATTATGTAGTAGTTTTAGCCATTAATACACTGTCTTGCGTCACAAACTTCATCTTGATCTTAAAAGCAACAAAACAAAAAGTCAAAACAGAAAAAGAAAAGAATCACCCAAATAAAAAGTTTTCAACATCAACTTAATAGTTTAAACAGTTTGTCATATAAAAACTCAAAATACAAACAAAATCCACAATTAAGCTTCACTTAAAAGCTCATTTGAGCACCACATCAAATGTACATAGAATGGAATCTCATATCAGCTTGGATTGGTTTCAATCTTATCTCAACCAATAAACTTAGATGAATTATAACAAAAAGAATGTTTCTTTAATTTTCTATTTTTAGGTTGCAACAAAAATGTGTACTAATTAATGTGTAATATGTTCTTTATGACCTGTAATCCTATTAACAGTAGAACCCACTGGAGCAACCAGTGGTTCAGTCTATCCAGTTTGTTACCTGATATGAGAACATATCTCATTATACTGTGTGATTTATGATCAAAATCTTCACTGAGCTGCAGGTCTACCGCAACCCCTCTTTACTTTGTGCACAACTCTTTTTTACCTTATCCTTCTCTATACTTGTGTGTGTTTTCTTGAAAGAACCCACACTTCAGCTGTCCTCTAGACCTCTGGAAAGAAAGAATTTCTGTTTTCTTTTGTTTCACTTTACTTTAAAGAATTCTTAATCTATGACATTAATTCCAAAACGTTTCTACAGTAGGGTCAGTCATATTAATAGAAAGAAATATCATCATTTCACTGTTCTAAGTTTAAAATCCCAATTCCAAACTAATATCTTTGTATTTCTGTTACCAACAAAATTCCCCTAAAATATTGCTCATATAAGAAAAGTATCACAAAGTACTGCATGTACTTAAGGTATGAAAATGTAACAATATAGGAAGCCTGACATTTTTTTTTCTTTAAACTGGAAATGATCAAAGCCGTTTTCTATCACCTTAGTGATTTTAATCAATTAACTCTTTCAATTGGATTTTTTTAGATCAATACATTAACTTAACTTTGATTCTTTGCTTCACCTACATCTTCCTCTTCCTCACTACAACATCATTATAGTTTAATCAGATCTCCTTTTTTTCAATTTAATTTAACCCTTGTGTTACCGTTTGCCCTGCAGAGGCATTTTGGTTAATACTCGTTACTGCCAGACCAAATCTTTCTCCTTATCTGTGTTTTTTACAACTCCCTCTGTGGAAGGGTCAAAAGGACAGCCTGCCTCTGCAGCACCTTGTGTCCCCCTTCCTCCTATGGTCTTCTCTTTTATTTATTCTGCATTATTTTCTCTACTGGTATTAATAGTACCTTAGAACTTCTGTTGTATAAGATGGATCCCACATTGGATTGACTACTTTTATCTCTTTGTTTTTGTTTTTAAACCAAATTTTCCCTTTAAACCAAATTTTCCCTCATAAAATCTAAATCCTTTTTCCTAAAACGCTACACAGTTCCCCTCTATTCCCTAGTTGGACTTTTCTCAGCCTCCTTTAGTACTAGGGTCTGACATATTACTATAATTTTGATCCATCTCCTAATTGCATACATACAACAATTAAAGCAGGACAAGACATACAGACATACATAGAAACATATATCAACTGTACCCAATGTTGTTGCTCGCTCTCGCTTCGCAAAAGTGGAGTGGGGCTCTGGGGCATTTCTCGTCTCCCTCTGAAACATCTGTTAACACGTTGGTATCTTTGTGCACAGTCACTGCCCCTTCATGTATGTTTACTGCTGGTTAAATTCAATGTGTGCCAACCTGAGAATGTGGTGGCGGTCTTATGTCTAGATTTTCTGGAAATGACTGATAATTTTTCTGTCTCTGTGTTTTATCAACCCTGTCTTCCTTATCTTGTGTCCGAGTGTCCCTGATGGGGTGTGCTGCTCCCTGCATGAGCAGTAAAAGACAGTGGAGAACAGCATTTTTACCTTCTACCTTCATTATTTTATTTCTCAATTTGGCACATGATATGAGACCCACAGTTTTGGTGTCATCCTCTAATTTTGTTATATCATCCTGTAATTTATGCATTCCGTTCCACAGTGGACAGAACCACGGCTTCTCAGTATTTGTTGGGTCTTTTTGTACTACAGGATCTAAATTGTCCTGTGCTTGTTTTATGCGCACATCCTGGAGTGCTCACGGCCGCGTGTTTCAACGTTACCACGGTTACGGTCCTGATTCCAACAGACCCTCCTCCTGCGTCTTAGCCTCCGCCATACTATTCCCTTTTTTTTATAATTTTTATTCATTTTTCAGACTACCTTCGTTTCTATTCATCCAATTTAGAAACTACTCTTCGTGCACCCGACACTACACCTTCATGTATCCCCTGTTTGAAATACACTACCTTTCATCTGATTCACCAGACTACCTTCATTTCTACGGCCCAATTTAGAAATTACTCTTCATCTTCCAGACGTTACACCTTCATGTATCCCCTGTTTGAAATACACTACCTTTCATCTGATCTATATACACAGACTACCTTCATTTCTATGGCCCAATTTAGAAACTACTCTTCACGTCCCTTTTTTGGAGACTACACCTTCATGTATTCCCTCTTTGAAATACATTACCTTTCGTCTGGTTAATAAACTACTCTTCCCACTACTAGTTTTCCAATTTAGCGGTGCCCTTCATGCTCACTTTATAGAGAAATATCCCGCGCGCAAGGGATATCCTCCTGTAAACACTACATCTTCGTACCTATTTTTTGCAAGTACTACGTTTTTAAAAAACTTAAAATATATGTTACACATTAAAATTTAAAACTTTTTCACACATCAGCATCTTATCAAATTTGTCAATTTTAGCAACTAGGATACAGGCACGTTCCACATTCAGATTTTGTACATGTCCAATGCTGCAGATTTGATATTAACAGGTTCTGCTTTACCTTTCCTTAGTGCCCGGGCTGAATGTGGAGACACATCTCGTCCTAGTTGTTCACTTACTCAAGGATGGGTCCGTGCCTTCCTCGAGCCCCACGTTGGGCGCCAAATTGTTGGAGCTAAATCCTGCTCCATTCTCAGGGTTCATTCAATTAGTAGTCAAAATCTCAGATGTTGAAATGTGAATCCATTTATTACATAGGATATCCTGAGACAAAGTTACCTGGATCAAGCTGTCGCAGCTCTCCCCTTCCTTTGTCTGACTCTCTGGCTCTCAGACCCCCAGTATTATCTCACAAAGGGGGGGTCTTGTGCTTATTCCTTATCTTTTAGTTGGGATGTGACTGAGGGTTTATGACCCTCAGGACTTGCAAAGCAACAGAGCAGTCGGGCCATAAAGGGGGACTGGAACCAGAGACAGGGTGTCTCTGGTTCCAGAAGTATTGCTAAACAACTTAATGCAACAAACAACAAACTATATATTTATAACAACAAACTTAATGCATGACCCACATGTCTTCATTTATATTGAAATAATGCTTTTACCTTTTGGCTTGAATGTATAATGCAAATCACACACAATGTTTAAGCACATATAAAATTTTAAATCCCAACAGAAAGGAGTTTTCAGAAATCATGTCAACAGTGATGAAGCTCATCAACTTTTTGAGGGCGTCCTCTGCTTTGCAGCATCGCCTGCTACGCTCATTCCTCACAGATGTGGATGCAGAATTTGATGATTTACTTCTTCACAATAATGTCAGGTGGCTTAGTAAGGGGAAGGTGTTGGAGCGTTTTTGGGCACTGCGGAAGGAGTTAGAAACATTTCTACTGAATCAGACCAGTCCCAAAGCAAAACCATATGTGGAATTTCTCCAAAACAATAAAAAAATGGAAATTGCTGTATTTTTGACAGACATCACTTCCCACCTCAATGATTTGAATTTGAAGCTCCAGGGCAAAAATAACACAGTGTGTGACCTCATGTCAGCTATCCGCGCTTTTCAAAGGAAGCTGGAAATCTACAAAAGGGACCTACAGGAGGGAAGCCTGCTTCACTTCCCAAATCTGAAAAGCCAAGCTGCAGAGCCACAACACTACAATTATGTGGAATTCGTTGATTGCAAATTTTGAAACCCGTTTTGGAGATTTCCCCCTGGGAAAACAGGTCTTTCTGTGGGTTGAAAACCCATTCCTGGTGAAAAATGTGACCGAATTCTCAAATGAAGCCTTGAAGGTCTGCCCATGGGCTAGTGCTGCTTCTCTACAAACAGAGCTGATTGAGCTTCAAGAAAACCTTGCCCTGGAATCTCTCTGCGACCCTTCCGCCTTCTGGACAAAGATGGCCCCTGCAGGTGTCTTGCAGAAAAATGGCCTTCCAGATTCTAACTATGTTTCCTTCCTCTTACTCCTGCGAGTCAGCCTTCTCAACAATGACAATGGTGAAGAACAAATACAGGGGCAAACTCACCAATGAACATTTGCACCAATGCCTACGCCTGGCTCTCACACCTTTTGTGCCAAAGTTTAAAGAACTGGTGGCACAGAAGAAGTGCAACTTTTCACACTGACTTGGACAGAACCTATTCTTTGTGCATAGTTCAAATGTTTTTTTTCGTTTGGAGTTCAAATTTTGGATACGCGACGGCCTCGGACCCTGGAAACATTGGAAACTTGGTGAGTGGACCTTTTCAGTTTGTAGTTGAGTACCTCTGTACTATACTATGACTTTCTTTTACCATTACTTTCTTTTACCATGACTTTTTCTAAACATACTATAATTTTTTTATGTTTATTCCGACCTTCTATACTATGCTTTTTCAACATACTATACTATGACAAAGTTTCAAGTTTTCATTCAAGCCTTTGAACACAGAAAAGTGCTACTGAATGGGACTGCATGTATTTTTGGAAGAGATAGGAACCTTGGGCAAAGCTGTTTACACGAGTCCTAAAAGAGGTTTGGAAGCAGCCAAAGTTCTCTTACAAGACCACTTTGGCAATGAAACAAAAACTACAGCAGCTTATATGGAAAAGGTGCTCAACTGGCCTGTTGTTAAGGCTGAAAGTGTGGCTTTACTCCAGAATTCCACCTAATTCCTGCGCAATGCCTGATTTGCAGGACATGAGAGAACTTGACATGTCTGCAAAGTTGTCAATTCAAAACTTCCTTATGAACTAAAATAACAATGTGCATCACATGCAAGTTGTTGTGCAGTTTGTGGAACACCAAGTCAAGAGTTTGTCAGATCCAGTTTTTGGAGATCTTCAAGCCACAGAAAGAGGAATGCATATCAAAAAAGACGTGGATACAGAAAACCCAAAAAGAAAACGTGACAACTTCACTAAAAATGTCTATGCTACCAATAAACTACAATATGAGGAGAAAAAAGCAACTAAACAGAGTTACATACAGAGCAGAGCAATATCAACTTTCTGGATGAATGTCATAAATTTTACAAGAACAGCCATCGTAAAAAATCAACTTGTTGAAGGAGAAAGGAGTTTTTTGGGTGTGCCCCCCCCCCGCAGGGCATGCTCATGTCATCGATATCCCTAACACCACATACGTGTTGTTACAACTCATGCCCCTGGCAGATTGCTTAAAGCTTGTTCTGTGTGTCTTTATTCCACTTTGTTTGTTATGAAACGGTGGGCGGGATATGCCAAGACTGGCCAATCAAAATCAACATGTCCTCATGAGTGTTAGCTGGACTTACTGTCAAACTCACATGCAGTTTTCATGCTTCAAAGAAAGGCTGCGATACCACATACTATTTTGATAATTTCAGGGTTACGACATATCGAGGAGCATGGACCGTGGTAAGATGAAAAAACTCTTTGGTCCTACTCATATGGGCTTACAGTTTGGGTTTTTGACTACATTAGCATGGCATGATCTAGACAAATGGCTATGGACAAAGACGGACATTGCTGATTGGGATTGGAATCCGGGCTTACATTAACAATTACTATTAACAATAACTATGCTTTGACTTTGCTTGTTATCCCTTGCAGGAACAATGCATAACAAGGACTTGTCCCTTGAGAATTGTGACATTGACATTTTGGACAACGGTAGGACCATCAAAGATGTCATAGACAATAAAATAAAAGAGCTCGGCTCAGTGGTAAGTATCCGGGACATCGTGTCCCTAAATCTTTCCGAAGTATGAGTTTCTGTGTAAAAGTATTGTTGGATAGTCAAGATTCTTTTCAATACATAATGTGAACTTTGTTCATTTAGGACAAGGAAGAGCCGTTCTATGTGGCAGATCTAGACAGCGTGTACAAGAGGCACCTCCGATGGCTTACCAACTTACCTCGAGTCAAGCCTTTCTATGCGGTGAAGTGCAACAACACAGCGGTAGTTTTGAGGATGATGCATGCTCTGGACACAGGCTTCGACTGTGCTAGCAAGGTACCAATGAAGAATTTAAAAAATCAAATAACTTGCTGTCTTGTTTTCTTTCTTATGGAGAGAGGTTGTATCCTTCTCACTGTCAAACACAGGCCGAGATCCAGATGGTCCTGTCCCTTGGAGTAACACCCAATAAAATAATTTACGCACATACAGCCAAACCAATGTCGCACATCAAATACGCCTGTGCTCATGGAGTAGATGTGATGTCTTTTGATAGTGAGGATGAACTCCTGAAAATGTCTCTCTGTCACCCCAAAGCCAAGAAGGTGAACGACTGATACTTTTGCTTTCTACGTAGAGTGCAAAGCTACAATGTAAGTTAAAAGGACAATTGTCCAGCTTGTATTTACCTTCACAAAGTGCTCGTTTTGCTGCTGACAGGTTTAGATTATTATGCTAAGTGTCTGACAACATTATGGAAAGGATCCCTTCAGAGAAAGAAAGGCCTTCAAAAACTCTTTGAGACCTTTCTGTTTACCCCACCAGACTCCATTTAAAAAAACAGAACTTTTAGCGTGTATAGGGCCAACATATGTTCACATGTAAATTGGTAAACTGTGTGTTTACTTCAACCACAAATAGAGTAGTGATGGTTGGAAAAGTGGAAAATGACCCAAAATGGCTTTTCACAGTTATATTTTGTTGCTCTCGACTTTGAATGAAGTGTGTTTTACGATGCTAAAATGACTGTTTATTAACATGGAGTCTGGTGGTGTCGGATGTTTTTATGTTAAATAAAAGGAACTTTCGTGGAAGTTTCTTGTACAGCGAAAGAGGAATTTGTTGGAAGTGAGACTTGCAAAACTGAATCAAGGTTTGGCCTTTGGTGAAGAGTTTTAATTGTTTTCTGCAAAGAACAATCAAATGACAAGAACGGTTTTCACAATGCACACATCAGCTACAGAGTGGCAAGCGTCTTGACAAATTAAAACAGTAGCATCCTCGTCTTATCCTGCTTCCCCTAGAGAAGAAAAATACCTAATCTTAGTGTAACCATTAATCTTCCCAGGCAGACGAGTTGGAGCTGTTACGTCTTTTTGAATCTGCCCTTTGTGTGTCAAAGTTCTCTACTGGTCGTTATGTCTTAGCTGGAAAAGAACTTGTGTCTTTGGATAGGCTATGGTCTCGACCTGGGACCTGGGCCCTGGGACCTGTTATGATAACCATAGCTCTGGACAACTGCTTTCTGTCAGACTTTGTGGCATTTGTCCTTGGAGGAAAGATGCAAAGACAAACAGTTGTCTTCTCCTTCAGGGAGGACACACAAAGACAGATTCAAAAGTACACACCCTGCAAAGCATTGTGAATAATTATATGAATAATCAACACATGCATATTATAGAAGGACATATAAAATCATGCTTAAATGTAATTTTCCCATTACTCTTTAACAGAAAGGTCGACCTTCTCAGAAATCCTTTCCATAATGATGTCAGTCACTTAGAATATTTTTTTTTGTGATTAACTTTTTATTTTCTTCAGTCATCAATTCAGAAGTCCTTCCGACTACAGCTCTAAATAAATCTGTGAGATTGAAGTCATCAACTAATCCTTGGAAGGCAATTGTCGACGGAGGAAGATGTTGATTTGGAATGCTAGATCTATCGAGTAGGGGATCCAGGACCGCGTTCATGTCAGCACCGATAATAACTGAGTTCCTGATTCATGCAGGTCCCATAAAGTCTTGCTAATTGTACCAAAGAGCTCTGGGCTGAAAATATTTGTAGCATAAATACTTAAAAACGCATACATATTGGTTTTAATATAAGCAATTCGACCATCCTCACTTCCATAGCTTCTAATTATTGTTAAAGAGAGGCTACGCCTTAACACCACCAAGGCCCCGCAGCTTTTAGAATGGAAGGTAGCTGCAGCTGCAGTATAATAAAACCGGTTTGACAAGCTCTGTTTATCAAGGTGTTTAAAATGTGACTCTTGGATAAAGGCCACATCTATATTGTGCCTTTTAAGCCAATCAAGACACATTGAGCTCTTAATGGGGCCATTTAAACCATTTATATTCCAACTAGCTATCGACATTAATACAAACAAGGCTGAGCAAGGTTATGAGTTCCTGCATATACACTATAGTATACAATGTAGAAATCCAAAATTCCACCCCATGTCGCCGGAAACAAAAAAAAGAAAAAAAAAGAAAAATTAAAATATAAAAATAAATTTAAAAAAATAAATTTAAAATTACAAAACTCACGTCTGACATAACCTAACAAGGTGGCAAAAACCACAGACAAAACACCCACTATTTAGGCACATGAACTGAGAAAGCTGGCTATCACATTGTTACAAAGGCCCACCCCTTAAATCAATTTTCTGTGTGTCCATTCCAATATCAAAAGAAAAAGAACAGATAGAAATTGGCCACATTAAAGAAAGAAAATTATCCATCAAATTAGTCATCCATACATACCCAAGATTCTTAAGAGTTTACTTCAGGTAAAGCAAATAATATAGTAAAGTAACCCACAAAACACACAACCTCCTATGTTTGTCAGATATCAGATACCTTAGTGATATTATGAGGTGTGTCGTGTCTATACAGTTTAACGTTTTACTTATCTAACAATCCTGTGTTAGTAGTTCTGGAAACCAGACATCATATCCCTTCATTAGGCCGTTGGCAGGGTCTGAGCACCAAGGAACTCCTCAGCATTTGCCCGGGTCTCAAAAAGGGGCAATTCATACCCACGGGACAGCTTTAGTTTAGCCGGATAAATCAGAAACGGGATGAAACCTTGTTTCCTCGCTGTATCCATCGTTTGGGAAAATGAGCGGCGTCGTTTGAAGGTGTAGTTGCTGTAGTCAGTGGCGTAGCGGATCTCTTTGCCGCCGGCCTCTATCCGATAGCCTCTGGCTGCCTTCAAGATCAAGATCTTGCAGATCAAGATGCGGGATCCAGTGTTGCGCTCCGGGCCTACACGGTGTGCCTGCATCACCTCCATCTTTCCGTCATTAAGTGCAGGAAACCATTTAATGAGCGAAGACAAAACAAATTTGGTTGCGTCTCCTTTTTCAACTGATTCTGGCAAGTTGATAATGCAAACATTATCCCTGCGGGACCTGTCTTCTAGCTCCGCCATGTGTGCTTCCAGTTTGCAGCATGCTGTTTGGAAAGCCTGCTCGTGTTTAGCCATCTGAGGGGAAAGATCTTTATAGTCCTTTTTCAGCTTCCCAATTTCAATTGCGTTCGTCATTACCTCTGTTTTTATGTTATCCAGCCGTACTATGGATAATTTTATAAAAATAGGGGGAAAGGGGGCCAGAGCAACCGCGCTACGCAGCCATCTTGTCTACAGGTCACGTGCACCCCAGCATGTCCAGTCACTTAGAATATTAATCTGATTCGTTCAGTGGCAAAACAAGCGCTTTTGTATATGTAAATACAAGCTCGACAATTGTCCTATTAACTTACATTGTAGCTTGTTTCTCCACTGCCGACAGCAGCGATCTTCCATAATACTGGACCAATGTCAAAGATTGTTGTTCCCATTAAATAGTTCCCATTTAAGAGCATTGATTAAGTTTTTGGATCTCTTTCTAGACTGGTACTCCGCATTGCAGTGGATGACTCCAAATCGCTGAGAAAACTCAGTTCCAAGTTCGGAGCCCGACTGGTGTCAGTTGGCAAGCTGCTGGAACGCGCTGGAGAGCTGGGCTCCGAGATCATCGGGCTCAGCTTTCACGTAGGCAGTGGGTGCACTGCAGGCTCTGCGTTCAAACAGGCCATCGCAGATGCCCGACACGTCTTTGACATGGCGGTAAGTCAGCGTCACAGCAATCAGAACAAGAACTGACGTGTAATTATTTGTCCATTTTTGTTGTTGATGATTCACAGTTGTCACAAACCTGTGTGTCATTTTTTTGATACCACTTTTCAAGTATTAAATATTGCACACAGTGGCTATAAATGCTGTAACTAAGGGTATTTATGAAATGGACCAGCGGAGGAAAACAGGGGAGGGTTATTTCTTTTTATTCTTTGTTGAGTGGGGGTCATCCAACTTTTGTATTCATGAAAACAGCAAAATGTCAGTCAGCAATGCTGCAGATGGGTCCCTCCCTGTTTAGTCAGCCAGAGACTGTGCGATTTCCATCGTGATATAACTAAGACATCTGCTGAAAAATAATAGTTTTATCCATTAACATGATGTCTGTACTGTTTAGTTAAAAAACAATGAAAACACCAACATACAAAAAATATAGAAGACCAGCTTTTATTTTGAAAAGTTGAAGCTTGCGGACAGCACCAGACGTTAACAAAAAATGTTGGGGAGGGTCAGGTATTTTTTCCCAATCGTTTTGAGGGTCATAGAAAAATGTATTACATGGCTTGTCTTTTTTGACTGAAGACCCCAAAACTCCTCCGGTCGCCCCTTGCATAAAAAACAAACCATCCCTAAGTAGCCTACAAGGACTGTATTAAAGTACACATTAGTATTTTATACAATGTGATGCATATGTTCTTTTTACTCCACTACATTTGTCTGAAAGGTTTTCATGCCCTTAGTGTCTAGTGAAAGCCACATATCTCAAAATGAATTACTACACAAATAGTTTTTGTATTACAAGTTTTCTAGCACTTAGCTCTAAGCGATGTTACGCATGTTTTAGGCAACATTTGTTCTCACATGTACAGCAAACATTTCCTCCCTATCCGCGAGCTGCCTGTCCTCAGAGCACACTGTAAAAAATTGCGGTCTCTGTAAACAGCCCAGGGTCTACAGTACAAACGGCATCAAAAACTAACTTTGCTCACTTGCACCACAAAGCATGTACATACTGTCGGTAACGATCCGTCCTGCCTGCACAATCCGTTCTGCACATGTGCAAGATGATTTAATGATGAACGCGGATTTACGGCCCATGCACGATCCCATAGACCGTTAAAGAAAGTCTGTTTGCCTCCACCGGAAAGCTAACGTTAGTTTAGCTAACAGCTAATTCAGCTAACCACTAGCTGAGACAGTGTTAGTGTGTTCCAAATCGCGCACTTCTGTTAGTGCACTTAACGGAAGTGCACTTTGTACACTACGTACTTACTCTCATAGTGCGTAAAATTTGACTGGAGAGTGTTGTCTCAAATCGCGCACTTCATTGATGTACTTACCGGAAATGACGATCACAACAGCTCATTCCTCCTCCTTCTTCTTCTGTGAAATTGTGACTTGCACCCAGACAGAAACATTCCCGCCACCTATTGTCGCCCGCGAAAAATACACTTCTACTTTGTTCATCAAGATGAATGTGATTGTGTTTATTGTTGCCTGTATCTGCCCTCTTTTTTTTGCGAGAATGAGAAGATTGCGACGCCGCCGTCGTACCATCTGCCTCCTTTTAACAGAAAACATACCGGTATGTTGATATTCATACTTTTGCTCTTAAATAATTTTTAAAAAAACACCAAAAACTAGCCATTATGAGTTATTTCAGCAAAAGTGGAGTACTTAAAATTATGTCCAACTGACGTGTTAACTTCAAGAATAAATGTTTTATTACTATTATTATAATAACTAATTCAATATTTTCTACTTGTTATACTGATGTATTTGCTTTGAGCTGCTGTATTCAGATATTTCACCTGTGTGGATTTCACATTTTAGAAGCTGGAACTAGTGACTTGATAAATGACTTAATTATTAATCTATTAATTACAGTGACAATACAAGAGTAAAAGCAGATAACATTAACCCTCGCGCTGTCCTGTCTGTTGTATAGCATTATATGTCAGTGCCGTTACGCGCACGGACGCGCGCACGCGTGGCAATACGGGAGTGCGCAGCTCCTGCATATGTATTTCTGACAGCCCTGGCACGTGGTGTAGGTTTTACTGTCCTTCTTAGATGGGCAAATCTGGCACCTCTTTCTTTTACTCACTTCCCGCGTCGGTGGTACCCCCCTCGCGCGAACAGTCTCGTGTGGCGGAGGGTCAGGTGGCCCCCGCACGCAGTTCTAATGGTCCTCACTAGCCGGGCGGAGGCCTCGGATCGCGGCAGGGCCTGTCTTTTTCTCTATGAGCGGGGGTGACGGCGCTTTGCCCAGCTGTTCAAGGAACACCCTGCGCTTGTTCCGATTACCCGCGAGCCAGTCTGGGTTCATCTCTCGCCATATCACGTAAGCGTTATTATGCGGACACATCGAGTATGTTGTGGAATACGGCCATGGGCCAGCGGGAGGTCATTCTCCTGCAGCTGTAGGTGGAGATGACCTTGTCCAGGTTATCCACACCTCCCTTGGTGGCGTTGTACCTGAGTATCAGGTTGGGCTTCCGATCGGGGCGTTCACTGAGCCCGGTTGAGGAAGGCGGCGCGGCGGACGCGCGCCAGACCGGAATGTTCGCACCACGGTAGCGTGGTCATGACAAGCACGTTCCTGTTCTTCTTCGGCATGTAAGAGACAAGGGTGGTGGTGGTGGTGGTGGTGGTGGTGGTGCTCGCACCCGTGCCGGTGAAGGCGAACCGGGAAGACAACGCGGGTCTGCCCTTGGTCGCGAGCAGCTCGGGCGGAAGTTCGGGTTTGTTTTTGCGAACAGTCCCGAGCATGGTCAGACCTGTCTGCGTGAGCCGCTGTCGAGCTCGTCGAGGAGGTGAAGAAGTTATCACAGGTGACGTTACGTCCGGATAGGCCCTCTGTGAGGTCCAGTACTACGCGCGCGCCTTGGTTCTTCTCACATCGCGGAGCAGCCGAGGCGCCCGTTGTTGTTGTTGTTGTTGTTGTTGTTGCCGGAGGCGTCCTTTTGTTGTTTGCGTGTCCTTGCCACGTAGACCTGCATCTTCCACGCGTAGCTGGATTTAGCATCGCAGGCGACCCAGGTCTTGATTCCGTACTTGGCCGGTTTGCTGGGCATGTATTGTCTAAAGGGACAGCGACCTGAGAGAGATGGAGACATGGCAGATGTGTTATATAGGTTTCTGTCCCTGAGAAACATTGGCTGACAGTGAGTGGAGTGAGCGAATGAATGAAGGAGTGAATGAATGAATGAGCGAATGAATGAATGAATGAATGAATGAAGAGGCAATAAAGAGACACATAATAAACACATTATATTGGTGGACTTGTACTACTTTGCTTGTCTCGCTTTCGCTTCAATGTCGTCTTTGTACATTTCATTTTTTTTCATTTACCTCTGAAAGGAACCAGCTGTTCGTCCACCGTGACATCCGGGCCGGGTTGTACATGTACGGCAGCCTCGCGGACCATCTGTCCCACAGCTGTCTAACCGCGGCTAGCTTGTCAGAAGAGCGTCTCTGGGCTCTCGGTCGTCGAAACGCAGCAGCTTTGAGTAGGCGTAGAATACTTTGAGCGGCATGGTCGCCCGGAATATCACGGCCGCTTTCCGCGTGCCAGAGACTGGCAGCGGCCTCCCCCCCAGGACCTGTACACGCCAGCCAAGATGAGCAGTCCAACATATGCGGCGCAGCTTCGACGCGCTCATGCCCGCCCGCCACCACGCGTTCCGCTGTCCGAAACCGGTGCGCTGTGCCTCGAGATTGGTCATCTCGAGTATGATCTTTTCGAGTGCGGGCGTAAGAAACAACCCGAAAGCCGAGTTCATATCACGCACCAGTGACACCGCACGGGTGGGCCGGGTATATGGGCTCAGGTACATGTCTCCGTTGCGGTTGCGGTTGACAAACGCGACGTGTGCACCACACGAGAGTTTGGTTTTTCGACATTAGATCACGGGGTGGCTGCCATACATCTTGTTGTTGTTGTTGTTGTTGTTGTTGTTGTTTTCGTCGTCGTTGTTGCCGTCGTTGTTGGCGTTCTTCTTCTTCTTCTTCTTCTTCTTGTTCTTCTTCTTCTTGTTCTTCTTCTTCTTCTTCTTCTTCTTCTTGTTCTTCTTCTTCTTGTTCTTCTTCTTCTTCTTCTTCTTCTTGTTCTTCTTCTTCTTCTTCTTCTTCTTCTTCTTCTATGTCGTGTCCTCCGGTGCCTTCAGGTCCATATTCGTAGACGTTGCTTCCATCTGACGGATAGTCCTCCTGGTTGGCACGCTCCGGTGTTGATAACGTACCACCATGGCTTATACCTGCTGAGGACATTATAGTTGTGTACCGCGTGATGCCCGTGCCCTCCTTGTGATCCGGATATCGTTTAGTAGGCCTAGTACCAGATGTTCTGCGAGGTCACTGTCGGTCGGCCTCTGGCGTCTTCGGAAGCGAATCTTGGGTCTGGGTTTCTTTGGAAAGCGAATCTTAGGTCTGAGTTTCATCGGAAAGCGAATCTTGGGTCTGGGTTTCTTTGGAAAGCGAATCCTAAGATTCGGAAAGCGAATCCTAGGTCCGAGTTTCATTGGTAAGCGAATCTTAGGTCTGAGTTTCATTGGAAAGCGAATCCTAGGTCCGAGTTTCATCGGAAAGCGAATCTTAGGTCTGAGTTTCATCGGAAAGCGAATCTTAGGTCTGGGTTTCTTTGGAAAGCGAATCCTAGGTCTGGGTTTCATCGGAAAGCGAATCTTAGGTCTGGGTTTCATTGGAAAGCGAATCTTAGGTCTGGGTTTCTTTGGAAAGCGAATCCTAGGTCTGGGTTTCATTGGAAAGCGAATCTTAGGTCTGGGTTTCTTTGGAAAGCGAATCCTAATATTCGGAAAGCGAATGAAAGCTGAGTGACCCACCGGTGGTAGGGCAGCAGCCGATAGGGTCACATTGACCCACCGGTGGTAGGGCAGCAGCAGATAGGGTCACATTGACCCACCGGTGGTAGGGCAGCAGCCGATAGGGTCTCGTTGACCCACCGGTGGTAGGGCAGCAGCCGATAGGGTCACATTGACCCACCGTAACTCTGTACAATCTCGTGTGAATAAAGTAATGCGTGTCCCACAGTGTCAAACGGACCTGTATTGTTCATCACGATCATTATGGGGTCACATTGACCCACCTGCGGTAGGGCAGCAGCCGATAGGGTCACATTGACCCACCGTAACTCTGTACAATCTCGTGTGAATAAAGTAATGCGTGTCCCACAGTGTCAAACGGACCTTTATTGTTCATCGTGATCATTATGGGGTCACATTGACCCACCTGCGGTAGGGCAGCAGCCGATAGGGTCACATTGACCCACCGGTGGTAGGGCAGCAGCCGATAGGGTCACGTTGACCCACCGGTGGTAGGGCAGCAGCCGATAGGGTCACATTGACCCACCGTAACTCTGTACAATCTCGTGTGAATAAAGTAATGCGTGTCCCACAGTGTCAAACGGACCTGTATTGTTCATCACGATCATTATGGGGTCACATTGACCCACCTGCGGTAGGGCAGCAGCCGATAGGGTCACATTGACCCACCGTAACTCTGTACAATCTCGTGTGAATAAAGTAATGCGTGTCCCATAGTGTCAAACGGACCTTTATTGTTCATCGTGATCATTATGGGGTCACATTGACCCACCTGCGGTAGGGCAGCAGCCGATAGGGTCACATTGACCCACCGGTGGTAGGGCAGCAGCCGATAGGGTCACGTTGACCCACCGGTGGTAGGGCAGCAGCCGATAGGGTCACATTGACCCACCGTAACTCTGTACAATCTCGTGTGAATAAAGTAATGCGTGTCCCACAGTGTCAAACGGACCTTTATTGTTCATCGTGATCATTATGGGGTCACATTGACCCACCTGCGGTAGGGCAGCAGCCGATAGGGTCACATTGACCCACCGGTGGTAGGGCAGCAGCCGATAGGGTCACGTTGACCCACCGGTGGTAGGGCAGCAGCCGATAGGGTCACATTGACCCACCGTAACTCTGTACAATCTCGTGTGAATAAAGTAATGCGTGTCCCACAGTGTCAAACGGACCTTTATTGTTCATCGTGATCATTATGGGGTCACATTGACCCACCGTAACTCTGTACAATCTCGTGTGAATAAAGTAATGCGTGTCCCACAGTGTCAAACGGACCTTTATTGTTCATCGTGATCATTATGGGGTCACATTGACCCACCGTAACTCTGTACAATCTGTGTAAATATGCGTGTCCCAATTAAAAAGTAATGCGTGTCCCACAGTGTCAAACGGACCTTTATTGTTCATCGTGATCATTATGGGGTCACATTGACCCACCGTAACTCTGTACAATATCGTGTGAATAAAGTAATACGTCTCCCACAGTGTCAAACGGACCTTTATTGTTCATCGTGATCATTACTGAATACATTCACGGGGGTCAGAGACCTGTGGCGTATACACCATCGGGCAAGCGAGACACACAGCAAATACAATCATCACCGGTCAGGACCCCGTGAGCAACCCATACCCAATAGTACATGCACACACTAAATCAGACAGAGTCATCAAATCCAAAGGGTCACATCGACCCCACCGGTGGTAGGGCAGCCGCACAGAGACACAACAACAACAACAACATGCACGCAGGCCGAGCTTTCGTGTCATTGTATGTGATTGTCCTCCGGTAGGGCAGCAGCAGCAGCAGCAGCAGCAGCAGCCGATTGGGTCACATTGACCCCACCGTAACTCTGTACAATCTCGTGTCACATTGACCCACCAGTAGGGCAGCAGCCGATAGGGTCACATTGACCCACCGGTGGTAGGGCAGCCGCACAGAGACACAACAACAACAACAACAACAACAACAACAACAACAACATGCACGCAGGCCGAGCTTTCGTGTCATTGTATGTGATTGTCCTCCGGTAGGGCAGCAGCAGCAGCAGATAGGGTCACATTGACCCACCGGTGGTAGGGCAGCAGCAGCCGATAGGGTCACATTGACCCACCGTAACTCTGTACAATCTCGTGTCACATTGACCCACCGGTGGTAGGGCAGCAGCAGCCGATAGGGTCACATTGACCCACCGTAACTCTGTACAATCTCGTGTCACATTGACCCACCGGTGGTAGGGCAGCAGCAGCCGATAGGGTCACATTGACCCACCGGTAGGGCAGCCGTGCTATTGTATGTGATTGTCCTCCGGTAGGGCAGCAGCAGATAGGGTCACATTGACCCACCGGTAGGGAGGCCGTGCTATTGTATGTGATTGTCCTCCGGTAGGGCAGCAGCCGATAGGGTCACATTGACCCACCGGTGGTAGGGCAGCAGCAGCCGATAGGGTCACATTGACCCACCGTAACTCTGTACAATCTTGTGTCACATTGACCCACCGTAACTCTGTACAATCTCGTGTCACATTGACCCACCGGTAGGGCAGCAGCAGATAGGGTCACATTGACCCACCGGTAGGGCAGCCGCACAGAGACACAACAACATGCACGCAGGCCGAGCTTTCGTCTCGTTGTATGTCATTGTCCTCCTGTCCTCCTGTCCTCTTGTCTCTCCCCTTGTCCTCCATTGTGCCATATAATCCCTTGTTATGCAATAGTCTGGGCTACGCGGAACCTCAGTCCGAGGACTTGCACTTGCGAGTCGGGCCCGCCGGGTCTGTGTGACCCGCGAGGGCTGCGCGAGGGTTAAGCACATTCAGTCCAGTTTTATTTTAAAAGACGGTCCTGCGTTAATTCTACAGGCTCCAGACCCGAGGCAGTACTGCCGGGTTAACAATACGGTGCCATTGCTGGCACTGTATTTTGACGGGGAAAGCAACATGAGGGTGGACTTCAGACTCTCTAGAGGATCCTTCCACGGTCTGATGGCCATCCCGGCGCACGGGTCTGACCATGGCTGGGGACCCGTCATTGAGGCCCTGGTCTTCCTCTTTTGGCTGGCCAGTGGTACCTCCTACCGCGTGGTAGCCAGGGCCTTTGCCATGCCACGGACCACTGTGCATCGTGCTGTCCACAAAACCAGCAGGAAGGTCCTCTCTCTCCTCCCCCAGGTCGTTCGTCTTCCGACAGAGGAGGACTTTCCTCATATTGGAGCAGGATTTGCGCGATTGGCCGGGTCGGCAGCCTTCCACAGGGTTGTGGGCAGCATTGACGGCTGCCACGTCCGTGTGACGCCCCCAGCAGAGGACGCAGCCTGTTACTTGAACAGAAAGATTTTTTATTCTGTTCAGTTTCAGGCTGTGTGTGACCACACAGCAAAGTTCATAGATGTCTTTATTGGTTTCCCTGGGTCGGCTCATGATGCAAGGGTTTTAAAGCACAGCCCCCTGTACTACCAGCAAAAGTACCCTCCTCCTGGTTTCTGCCTCATCGGGGATGGTGGCTACCCCTGCCTCAGGCAACCCATCGCCCTGATGACTCCCTATAGGCAGCCTGTCCACAACCAACTCCAGGTCCGCTTTAACAGTCACCTGTCTAGGGCGAGGTGTGTGGTGGAGAGGGCCTTTGGCATCCTGAAGACCAGATGGAGGTCCATATTTTTGAAGGCGCTGGAGGTGGATGTCCTCTATGTCCCGGAGGTCATTGCATGCTGCACAGTCCTGCATAACATCTGCCTGACCAATGGGGACCTGCTGGAGCCAGAAGCTGAAGTGGAGGGAGAAGCAGAGGACCATCCACAACCAGCTCCTCAAGGCGCCATCTGTGGAGCAGAGGACAGGCAAAGGATGGCCATGATGTGCCTTGTGCCTGACCACAATTATGCTTAAATATGATTATTATAAATGTATTGTTATTCTGCTGTTCTTGTTGTAGTTGTTGATTATTGTAATTATATTGTTGCTCTGCTGTTCGTGTTCATTTGTGTATTACAATCTGTTTTAAAAAACGTTTAAGCAATCCAAATGCATGTGTTTTCATTTAAATGTAGTGATATAAAGGATTTGCTGTACTGTATATAAACATTTACCCATGTGCTAGAAAACATGACTTTCCCCATGTGAGCAATGAGGAAGTAGATTGTGTTCCATGGCTGACATCAATACTATTCAGCTGCCTACCAACTGTAATATACCATAACAGATTAGTTTTTAGCAACAGTAATAACAGACAGATCAGATCGTTATTTTTTATTTATTCACAAGTCTTTCAAGCACAGACAAAAAACGCTCCTCCCTCATGACTACCTCCCTCTCTCTCCTGTTATCCCTCTCCCTTATTTCTTTTAAATGCCGCTCCTCTCTCTCCACTGCCTCCCGGTGCCGCCTCTCCTCTCTCTCCACTGCCTCCTGATGCCGCCTCTCCTCTCTCTCATCTCTTGCTTCCTCTCTCTCCACTGCCTCCTGATGCCGCCTCTCCTCTCTCTCATCTCTTGCTTCCTCTCTCTCCACTGCCTACCGATGCCGCCTCTCCTCTCTCTCTCTTGCCCTTTCCTCCATTTTCACCATGTCTCTCTCAAAACTGTCATCCTTTTCTTGGAGGTCTTTGAGGGCCTGTGCGACATCCACCCTCCTCCGTTTTGGAGTGGATGTCGCACAGGCCGTGGCTAGGTCCCTCTCTGGGGTCACCAATGAGGGGGCTCGACAACCGCCACGTCCTGGCAAGATGAGGCAATGAGGACAGGCGGCGTAACTGATGGCCTGCCCCCAATTGCCTCATCCATCAGAGGATACCACTTCCAGGACGCAGCGGTTGCCTCACCCCCCTCAGTGCTGACCCCAGTTCTGGGGCACTTCAGATCCTACAGACAACGGAAAAACACTCCAGTTTAATTTCAAACGTCAACTACATTTTTTTTCAACTAAAATTGAATGTTCCCAGACATGGGGCTGATTAACTCACAATTATTTTCATAGTTAACCAACCTTGTATTTTTGTTTGAGGTTTTCCCACTTTTTCTTTAGAAAAACGGGGGTAACCCTTTCCTGCAGCCCCTGACTTTCAATGTACGCCCTAACGAAAATACAATGTTTATGTAGCTAGCAATGTAAAATAATGGTCCACAGATATAACAATTGTAAGATATGATATACATTTACTTACTCGTATCCATTCAGGGCTGCATTACGCTTGCCTGTGAAGCTGGAGGCGTTCACCGTCCTCCACTGGATGAGGGACCTCGTGTCCTCGTCTGTCCCTAACGATTATACAAATCAGATCAGGGAAGTACGAATATAAATGATCTATTGATGTTTTAAGTTAATTTAATGGTGTAAACCTATCGTGTGACTTCTTATCTTTCTAACGGTATATGGTAAAGAGCTTTTACTTTACAAGAGCGGGCTAAAGGACGCTATCGCCGGTAAATCAGCGGTGCGCTACCCTCGGCCATAACCGGACACCGCTGGAGACAGTCCCATCACTGCTGTCAAAACTACAGGATCTTACTTCTGTCCTTTCAAATAAATACCATGCTTCAACAACTCTGAATTATGCAATAACAGCTCCTTAATGTCCAGCTCAGTAAGAATAGAGGAGGAAATTCCATTGCCCGAGCGTTTTTACGTCTTTTCCTCTTTCATATACTACTGAGACATCTAAATGTCCATGTCCATATAGGACATTTCATACGTAGATTGTTAGATGGGTATGCATCAATTCGGTTAACATTTTGTTGATGATCGGAAATGTAAAGTACTGCGAAAAGACCAGAAAGTCCGTCAGGCTGAATGTGTCCGGATATGGCCAATAGCAGCGAGTGGTGTCCGAACGTGGACACAGTGATGTTAGCTATATTTACAAGATCATACATCTAACGCTGACATCTTCTACAGTGGGCCGATAGTTTAACACAATAAACAACAATGTACTGTAACGTTAGCTTATAAATTATTTGCCGTGAATGGTTAAACTGTGCCGCTGTTAGCTAGCTAAGGTTAACTGGCTAGCATGTCAAATTACGGTACCAATAAACGTTATAATTCGCGATAAAAATATCATTAAAAACTGTAAGATTAACCAAATATACAAATACAGGTACATAAAATGTTATAAGTACAGCAAAAAGACTCATGTTCAACTTACATTTGTATTGCTCCGTCGTCCTCGGTATCGCGTCTACGGCCGCCATTAATTCAAATATTTTTCGACTGTTGTTAGCCCCGCCCCTTCCGCTACGTAGCCAAGATGGCGACCGTTGAGTGTGGAAAGTGTCCATCGATCCGCACTCAACTTTCGGGGAGTTTTGAGTACACCATCCGGGTATTAAAGTGTACTGCGTTTGACCGCACTTCGACAATGTGAGCGCACTATGTACTCAAAAAGTTAGTATTTAGTACAGAAGTGCGCGATTTGGAACACACTATGTGTAAAAGACCCTCAAAACTTAAAATAACTGTTTAAATATTTAACAGTTGTTACGTCAGTTCTACTTTACTTGTGCTCATATAAAATACAATCACGCAATACTTGTCTTCTTATTACTGTAAAGTCTCAATTTAGCTGTAGCTGCTTTTCCCACTGTTTAGTTTGAGTAACGTTATTTTAGGCTGAATAAACTGTCAGCTTGTTAGCCGAAATAGCTGTTAGCTAAACTAGCGTCAGCTTCCCGGTAGAGGCTAACCGTTGTCTTAGATAACACATCAGTACACAATCTGTCATAGTTGTAGCAGTTAGCCGTTAGCCTCATTGATGTATTAACAGGACGGTTAGCCTACACCGCCGTTAGCTTCCCGGCTAACCGCTAGCTTTGATTCAGTCTACAATATACCTCAAACTAAACAGTGGGAAAAGAAGCTACAGCTAAATTAAGACTTTACAGTAATAATAAAGACAAGCATTAAGTGATTGTTTTAATTGAGCACAAGTAAAGTAGAACTGACGTAACCACTATTATATATTATATATAACGCTGTTACGTTATATATATATACAGTATATACATACAGGATATATTGTATTTGAGGGTCTTTGCTGTCTCAGCTAGCGGTTAGCCGAATTAACTTTTAGCTAAATTCACGTTAGCTTTCCGGTGGAGGCTAAAAGCAGACCGCTACTGTGGAACGGATCGTGCAGTGCCGTAAATCCTCGTACATCATGATTATCATCTGCGCATGCGCGTACATATTGCACATGCGCAGAACGGATCGTGCAGGCAGGACGGATCGTGTACCGACCATAGAACATATATATATATTGATGGACAGAGCATCCGGTTCAGCAAAGTGAAGCAAATGCGGAAGTAACATAAACCTGCATTCTATCTGAATTCCTGCAGAGGGCAACACGCGTGGTTGCAAAAGAAGTTGGTTTCTATAGAAGTCTATGGAGAAATGAGCCACTTCTCACTTGATTTATTACCTCAGTAAACATATTCATAATGAGTTTGTGGTCTCGATCGCTAGTTTTAAGTCTTCTGCAACACAGAATGATGTTCATTTTTTAAATTACGGTCTCGTTGATTTTAAAATCTCCGATAAAGGCGGGGGTGTTTTAGGGCGTGGCTATGGTGTGATTGACAGTTCACGGCCTGTCAATCAAAGCTTATCCATGGCACGGGGGTTGCCCACGTTTCATCGCAGTGACTTTGACACTTTGGTCGGATAATAATTGTTTAGCGGTCGGTTGCACGGAAAGACACTCAAAGGAATCGGCAGTTCAGTTTTTCCGGTAAGTAAAATTATATTTTGTTTTAACACAGTTTTTCATTAGCCAACGTTAGCATCTCAATTGATATCAGTTAGCTAGCTACTAGATTGCACCTTGCTAAGCAAGCTAGCGGGCTAACAAACAATGCTATGCAGACCGTATCAACGCATACAGTCTATGTATAAACGTATTAAAATATATTTAATGTTACAGTCGATTACAGTATATGCACCGATCTCGCCTGTGATCTGTAATAATAGGTGGTATTAGTGCTAATCGATGCGCATGTAATGGTAACTAGCTTAAAATCAAAGCCTTATGTAGCTAACGTTATATTGCAAATTCATAAACCCTATTAGCACGGGATAAAATCGTTTTGGGACAGTGTGTGATTTAGAAATAACCCCTCACATGGCGGGCAAAGGACGGCCAGGGCGAACCCGGAATACCGCACCCCAGTCGGGGTTGCATATCTTTCTGGGCGAGAGGTTACCGGGCATATACCCTGTCACCCTCGCCGCCGCGGCAGCACCCACACAGCATCACCATCACCACACGGACAAAGCTGCGGGGGGAGCGCGTTGACTTGGAGGTCTCCGGGCGGGGGAGTGGGTCAGATTGTTAGCGATAAAATGGCGCACATGAAACAATTAGACATTATTGTAAAGTTACATTGGGGTATTACATTATATTAATCTATTAAATATACATTTCAATCATTTGCATTACAGATGCATACAGCAGATGTGGTGCCTTGTTAGTGTAAATTGATAGTATACAGTATACACCTTCGGGACGTATGAAACATGAATTTCTTTCCAAACAGACTTCTTTTTGATGATGCCAGGCTGAAGCAATGGTTGGTGAACATGAGGAGAGAGACCAGCAAATGGAAGCACGAAAAGTCCCGTCTGCAGTTCACACTTTGAGGAAGATCAGTTTTTCAGAGACAAGCAGGTATTATTAATTTAAATGCATTATTTAGTGTGTCTCATATATTGGCTCATATATTAATATAATTCATTGAGATCTACCATGCCTTAACTACATGTTTGTCTTTTACTGTAACTACAAAGGTATCCACACTGAAAACTGAATGACCAGAGCCTACAGAAGGAAGACCTGGTGTATAGAGCGGTGTATTTGGTGCCATTTCATCTGGATGTGGAAAACAGACTGCGTTGACCACATCCAAAGTTCTCAAATGTGTTCTGATTATAATGATGCCAGAAAATCATTTTTGGTTCAGCTTCTTCTGCTGAAAGGACGGACCAACTTTTAGCACTTGGTATTTAGAGGTTCAATTTCTTGTGGTTGACTTAGTTTCTGCTGTAGTTTGATAGGTGATCGTAGTAACATTAAGTAGTGGATTAAAACTATTTTATAAATATTAAACTGGAATAAAATAATGAAAATACTCTAGCAGTCACCACTTTCACAGGTGAAAGTATTTTTGGTAATTTCACATAAAGGGTCTTGTATATTTTATGTATTTATGTACTGTTAGAATTAAATATTGATATTGCATATCCTTGTATGGTTTTTAGTTTTCATACTTTGAAAATGTCAGTAACTGTAATGATTAAATCAAATGTACATTTGATTTAATCATTACAGTTACAGCAATTAAATGTTGTTTAATTCTCCTTTGCAATTTGTGATCATACGTTATTTTACAATAGCCCTGCACAGATTAAACAGCACCTAGTGCCAAACGTTTATATTTATGTGTATTAAAGCCAAAATAGAAAGACACTTTTAATCAATTACAAATTCTATGAAATTTCCAAAGTCTTCTTGTATGACTACAATGCTGGATGTTCCTATTATAGTTACTTCAGAAAAACAACAAATGTAGTTTTAGAAGGACCTTTATTTCACATTGAAATGGGCATCAACTTAAAAATACATACACCAAACACTTAAGATTTTTAAAAATGTATGAATTAAATAATGTAGTTCACCTTTTACAAGTGTAAATTCCACACATAAAACACTGCTGTGGGTTAAGGTAAAGGCAAACTTAACTGTTACAAGACATGTCTGCATAATAAAGAGGTTGTTGAATCTCTAGTGTCACACTGTTAATTACAGTAGAAATGGTTGACATTACAAATCACAATATAAAAATACAGCGTAACATATAAAGCTTATAGCACTTGTGCTATCATGCCTGGATACTGCAGGTGGAGGTGCTGCAGGTTCTCGTTCATTCCTGCGACGAGGTTACCGCCCTTGACATCTCTCAGGTCTCAGTGAATAAGGAGGACGTCCGGGACAGCTCTTCCTTGTAGGGACTTGTAAAAGAAAGGGAGAAGTCTCTTCCACAGCAGACCAGCCCAGCAAATATTTTACGCTATAGAGAAAAAGGATAAATAAACAGCACTCTTAATTACACACTATTTGAAAATGCATTATTACCTTGGCTTAGTTGTACAAAGGTCTGGTAAAAGTTTAATGTTGTACAATATATAGCAAAAGAAAATGAACTATTACTATTGCTTACTTCTGGGGCATTCGGGGGGTGAACATGCCATCGTGGCTCTCAGCACTCTTATTTCTGAAAGAATGAAAGAATCATCAATTTCCATTTGAGCCCCTCATAGTTAAATATCTATGCACACTAGCATGTAACTGTACTTGATTAATTATCCAGAAGAATACACATGAATCAACAACAGTCCATTGTTTTTTAGTGTAACTGTAACTTAGTTAAATGAGCTTATTTCTGCTAACATTAGGTCTTAACAGCATGTCAAGGTTAAATGCCCCAACTATAGACTGAAAGGGGAAACAGTAGCACATTATCGGATCATTATGGTTATTACAGTTAGCCAAACGTTATAAGAAACTTGGTTATATATGTGCTAATAGCGTTACATAATGATAAGCATTGACAATCGTCGTTTTGCATTTCGCTGACACTACGTTAATGCTACGAGAAGTAAACTTCGATTTGCAGAAAATTAACGTTAGCATGTTTAACCATAGCTAGCTAAGTGGCAAGCTAACGTTACAGACAATTTACATGGTAACTTCAGATACATTTACTTTGCAATGTGACTCTTATATGTTATATAACCATAGACTATATGGGACAAAAATATACTTAAAACTTAGCGTTAGTGAAGCTAAATCTTACCTTGAATTATTCAGCAGCAGTTGCATCCACATTGGCAGTGAAAGTGGTAGCTAACGTAACGGTAGAGCAGCGTTGCTAGCTCTCAGCTAACGTCAGTCAGATCCCGCCCATAGACTGTAGATCCCGCCCACCGGTCTGTGGCTCCTCTCTCACTCTGCCCTCTCCTCTAAAATCGTCACATCCGCAACCACGATGGCTGCGCCCATAAACGCAAACTCGACGACTCATTTCTGATCTCCACAAACCAATGGGTGACGTCACACATGCTCTGTCCATTAATATTAACGGTCTATGGTACCGACACATACCGTGTTCCAGCCAATAACTGAGGAGGAGGGAGGGGCGAGCTAGTCTCATTTTGTTTGAACAAAACTTTACGACAACCAGAAGTAACATCACAACAACAATGTTGCTTACATTATCTTAAAAGTTAAAATATGCAAATGCGGGTATGTCTTAATTATTTTGTATACATTTCCAGAAGCAAAATGTGAATATTAGATAAAGCCAGGTTCATCGTTCTTGTGTCATTCTGTTTACGTTAAAGTCAAACATTTTTATTTTGGATATCCCATTTTATTACTCTATGAATCAAAACATACTGTCAACAGCCATGCAAAATCCATTTTGGCCATGTATTAAGGAAGATCACTGCTGTCCGCAGTGGAGAAACAAGCTACAATATAAGATAATAGGACAATTGTGCAGCTTGTATTTACCTTCACAAAAGTGCTTGTTTTGCCGCTGACAGGCTCAGATTAATATTCTAAGTGTCTGACAACATTATGGAAAGGATCCCTTCAGAGAAAGGCCTTTAAAAACTCTTTGAGACCTTTCTGTTTACCCCACCATACTCTATTTAAAAAAAACTAAAAAAGAACTTTTAGCGTGTATAAGGCCAACATATTTTCACATGTAAATTGGTAAACTGTGTGTTCATTTCAACCAAAACTAGAGTAGTGATGGTTGGAAAAGTAGAAAGACAACCCAAAATGGCTTTTCACAGTTAAATTTGGTTGCTCTCAACTTTGAATCACGTATATTTTACGATGCTAAAATTACTGTTTATTTACATGGAGTCTGGTGGCGTAAGGGAACGCAATTTCTCGTATGTTTTAATGTTTAAAAAAATTATCTTACTCTTTAACAGAAAGGTCGACCTCTTTAGAAATCCTTACCATATTGTTGTCAGTCACTTAGAATATTAATCTGAGTCCGCCAGCGGCAAAACGAGCACTTTTGTGAAGGTAAATACAAGCTTGACAGCCATGCAAAATCCATTTCCACCATGTTTTCAGCTATAGAATATTACATAAATCAGACTGTAAGTGATATATGAACAAACCCCTGTTTAACCCTTGTGTTGTCTTGGTCAAAATTGAAAATCAACACTTTTGTTGACGCTTTCTATTGATATTTTTAACTTACATTTTTGTTCCTTTTTTCAACACTTTTGATGCTTTTTTCAATGATTTTCACTTTTCTTTGACGTTTTCAACACTACGTAACACTAACTTATTAACTTTAGTTTTACAGTTATTTTATAGGATCTTTGAAAAACCTCTTGGAATGCTACAAACAGATGATGATCTTAAAGTGAAGTAAACTACCCAGCAGGATTTAAAGGAGTTAAAATGAGCAGAACCATAACCATTTCCAGCAGGAAAATGCAACATACACATTAATTCACATTAAGAATATTAATCCAGAAACATCTGACTAACAGGGAACATTTCACTGCACAATGAGTGCTGTAACCGTGTCAGTCTGGCTTATAATACTTTACTTTAGTACGTTTTTTAATGCAGGACTTTTACTTTTAGTGAGGTATTGTCACAGTGTTTTACTTAAAACTGTTTTGATGGATCTTTTTTTCAGAATTTGCTTGGATTCCAGATGAGACTCTTGGATATTGGTGGAGGATTCTCTGCGATCGGGGACTTTAAAGGGAAATTTGAAGAGGTAAAATTGAAAAAATTAAATTTTCACGGGTTTTCTCAAATCTAGCAAGAAAGGTGGATTGGATGGATTAATGGATGGATGGATGAATGTAGAGATATATAGATATAGATATAGACAGAGATATAGATAGATATGTAGATCTATAGATAGATAGAGATAGAGAGATAGAGAGAGAAGGATAGAGATAGATAGATATATAGATATATATAGATGATAGATAGATAGAGATAGATAGATACAGTATATATAGATGTAGATAAAAAATATATCAAAAAAGGCTATAATAATGTTGAAAAAAAAGAACGAACAAGGAATGAATTAAATCGCTCCTCTCTGCTTTCATTCCAGCTCCCTGTGGAACCCCAGCTTAATACTTGTGAAATATGCAATTAACCCACTGTGGTTTTCCCTCCTAGTTTTCAGTCATCATTAACGAAGCACTGGATGAGTTATTCCCGCCTGACTGTGGGGTGCAGATTATTGCAGAGCCAGGCTGCTACTACGTGGAATCTGCCTTCACACTGGCAGCCAATGTCATTGCCAAAAGAGTCATCTGTGATGATATGGATGAAGATAGCAGTAATGTTTTGAAGCCTCATTAATGGCCATTCAGCCTCTGATTGAGCCCAATCCTGGCTCGCAGGGTGTTAGTAACTCAGAACGCAGAACCCAAGGCACCTGGTTGCAGTTGGTTGGCCGTAGATCAAATGAGTTTCCTATCATTTCAAACATCTTTTGCTTTGATTGTTCTGCATGAATTCTTTTCTACAGACCGTGAGGAAAGCCCTGGCAGGATGATGATGTACTACCTTGACGATGGAGTGTACGGCTCCATGAGTTGCGTTAACATCGACCCTGCTCGCTTCAACCTTGAACCATATCTTCACAGGGTAAATATTAAAGCCTGTCGCCACATGACAAAGCCAATATTGGGCGATTCTGCAAAACACAAGATTAAGTCTAACGCCAATGATTTAACATTCTTGCTATCCACAGTCTCTGTGCATGGTTACTACTAATGTTGGAAAAGATACTTTTAAAAAGTAATTAGTTACAGTTACATGTTGCTTCTTCCAAAAAGTAACCCTCCCCCTCCACCCCTCTTTAACATAACATAAAATCCATATGCATGTTCAATTATTTATGATAAATCTGAATATTATGATGAAATGGACACTTAATACAATACATTATTAACAGAAACTGTCCACATATTACTTGTGAAATATGCAATTAACCCACTGTGGTTTTCCCTCCTAGTTTTCAGTCATCATTAACGAAGCACTGGATGAGTTATTCCCGCCTGACTGTGGGGTGCAGATTATTGCAGAGTCAGGCTGCTACTACGTGGAATCTGCCTTCACACTGGCAGCCAATGTCATTGCCAAAAGAGTCATCTGTGATGATATGGATGAAGATAGCGGTAATGTTTTGAAGCCTCATTAATGGCCATTCAGCCTCTGATTGAGCCCAATCCTGGCTCGCAGGGTGTTAGTAACTCAGAACGCAGAACCCAAGGCACCTGGTTGCAGTTGGTTGGCCGTAGATCAAATGAGTTTCCTATCATTTCAAACATCTTTTGCTTTGATTGTTCTGCATGAATTCTTTTCTACAGACCGTGAGGAAAGCCCTGGCAGGATGATGATGTACTACCTTAACGATGGAGTGTACGGCTCCATGAGTTGCGTTAACATCGACCCTGCTCGCTTCAACCTTGAACCATATCTTCACAGGGTAAATATTAAAGCCTGTCGCCACATGACAAAGCCAATATTGGGCGATTCTGCAAAACACAAGATTAAGTCTAACGCCAATGATTTAACATTCTTGCTATCCACAGTCTCTGTGCATGGTTACTACTAATGTTGGAAAAGATACTTTTAAAAAGTAATTAGTTACAGTTACATGTTGCTTCTTCCAAAAAGTAACCCTCCCCCTCCACCCCTCTTTAACATAACATAAAATCCATATGCATGTTCAATTATTTATGATAAATCTGAATATTATGATGAAATGGACACTTAATACAATACATTATTAACAGAAACTGTCCACATATGTAAAGTATTTTAATGTTGCTGTGGGACAAAGTGAGACTAGCGTCCAATCAAATGCCATGTACGTAGATATTATGTCTAGTGGATTGATACAAATAGCAACATAGGTTTTTTGGAACTTTTGATATTTATTGCCCCTCAACCGGCTACAACTGGGCAAAATGAAATAATGCTTGTTAAGCACTATAGCAAAAATAAATAACAAATATATTCACTCTTTGTAGTGCAAATAACGTAAGGCGTGTGTGTGGGTGTGGGTGATAGAGCGAGGGAGAAGTGAGAGAGTGACAGCGATTAGCTTCGGAGCGAGTAGCCACTCTAGAGTCATATAGTGAGAGAAACAAAGTCTGCCTCGACCGGTTGGGGGTGAGAGAAAGACAGACAGATAAAGAGAGAGAGAGAGAGAGGAGACAGACAGAGAGCGACATGGAGAATTGTAGCAGAGGGTGTGGAGCAGGAACATGGATGCAGCAGGTGACTCCAACCATAGCTCCAGAGCCAGAAACACCTGCAGGAAGCGATAGGAGGAGAGAGGAGAGGGGCGAGAGAGCACAAGACTACGGGAAAGGGAAGAAGTTGAACATGACTTAATGGGATGGGGTTGCATACAGATGGAGAGAAGGAGGAGGACGTTATTAAGGTGGGTAGAGTAATCAATTAGATTACTTGTTACTGAAAAAATGAATGCAGTTATTTCCATCACTGGTTACTCCCCAATGGCTAAAGTTAACTAAAGAGCTAAAGGACAATTGTTTGTTTCAAATAGAATGTGGAACACCATGTTGAAGGCTGCGATGTGGATTCATTATTTTAATATTTGTGCTCTACACAGGTTGTCGACAGCAGCGAACGGAGCTATCGCTCTGTTATCTGGGGTCCAACCTGCGACAGCTATGACAAAGTAACTGACAACTACTGGATCCCTGAGTTGCACGTGGGGGACTGGCTTCTCGTCGACAACATGGGAGCTTATACTATCTGTTTATACACTGACTTCAATAGCTTTGAAAGAGCACACATTTACACTGTTGTTACAGCTGAGACATGGCACACCTTAAACCTTTCTCAAACCTTCAGCATGCGTAAATAATCTGGAAATCTCAATACATGTCCAAAATGTAGGCATTTGACGTCTGTCTTCAATTGGTCAGTTTCACAGGCCTATTGTAAATATGTTGTTGAAGTAATTTTACTACATCTGCAATCCACCATAGGATACTTTTCTTCCAATTTAAAATGACATTTGTGATATGTTTGATTGTGTATGTGTATTGTTTTAAAGTGTTTTAATTTAGGAATATTTAGGGATATTTAGGGCCAGATCCAGATCTGAGGGATCTACTTTCCGGGGTCTTCCAATGTCAATACTGAGTCCGGTTCAAAACCTTATACTACAATTAACTGTTTACGCATTAATTTCTCTCTAAATTTAATTAAACTCTTAATTACATAATTTAATGGGTAAACAAATAGAATTTAATGGTGAAAACCTAAGGAAAGCCGATTCTGTGTAATTAAAACATTCTGTCTTTAAAAAAAAGAAATGCATTGTTTGCTAGGTAGTGTTGGGATTTAAAATTTTATATGTGCTTAAACATTGTGTGTGATTTGCATTATACATTCAAGCTAAAAGGTAAAAGCATTATTTCAACATAATGAAGACATGTGGGGCAAGCATTAAGTTTGTTGTTATAAGTTTATAGTTTGTTGTTTGTTGCATTAAGTTGTTTAGCAATACTTTTGTTTTATAATATAAGATGTTCTGGTACATTTTGTTATAACCCAGCTCTACAAATGTGTCAGAAGTTGAATTGATGATGTTAGAGACACCCTGTCTCTGGTTTCAGTCACCCTTTATGGCCCAACTGCTCTTTTGCTTTGCAAGTCTTGAGGGTCATAAACCCTCAGTCACATCCCAACGAAAAGATAAGGAATAAGCACAAGACCCCCCCTTTGAGAGATAATACTGGGGGTCTGAGAGCCAAAGAGTCAGACAAAGGAAGGGGAGAGCTGCGACAGCTTGATCCAGGTAACTTTGTCTCAGGATATCCTATTTAATAAAATGGATTCACATTTCAACATCTGAGATTTTGACTACTAATTGAATGAACCCTGAGAATGGGGCAGGATTTAGCTCCAACAGTAGCTAAAAAAAAAACGTTAGTTAGCCTGTAGCTATTCCTTAACAGAACATTGCATTGTGTTGGAATAAAATGTTTTCATATCATGTGTGCTCATAAACATTATATTCACGTAGTGCATTATATTAATCATATGGGTTAAATTCATTATATTTTGAGCTAAAGAGCAAAAGCATTACACATAGTCTGCTTGGTTTCAGTGTGATTAGTAGGTTCATTTCTAAATAAGAAGCATCTAGTTCATAAAGTTTACTGTGACCTCATGATAAGTTGTTTTGGTACAATGTGTCCAACCATAGCTCTGCCGAGTGAGTTTAATTCGGAAAAGCAGGGCCAAGGGTGGTTAGGGACACGTCCTGTGTTTGGGTGAAGGTCCTCTCCAGTAGCAGTTTGAGACCTGTTATCTATTGTGCAGGCCGAGTTTTGCTAGACACTAACCTTCTGGAGTCAAAACACAGCACACAGCCCCCTGGGCACATAAGATCAAGCAGAAAGGGAAAAGAGTTAGACAAACTTAGGGAGAGCTATGGATGCATATTCTCTGTAACCTTGTCTCTGGAATATATTCTACTGTAATAAACGTTCTTTTATCCAACCTACGGACTTGAACCCTTCTTCCTGAAAGAATCTAGATGGGCAGGATTTAAGCCCAACAACTGTTTGCTAGCTAGCTAAAAAAAACTGTTAGCCTATTCCTTAACAGAACATTGTATTGTTTGCTAGCTAGCTAAAACACACAGTTAGCCTGTAGCTACTCCTTAACAGAACATTGCATTGTTTGCTAGCTAGCTAAAACACACAGTTAGCCTGTAGATATTCTGTAACAAAATATTTTGTTTGCCAGCTAGCTAAAAAATATTTAGTTTATTGCTATTCCTTAACAAAACATTATTTGTTTACTAGATAGCCAATCGGAAGGTTGGCGGATGATCACCGGTGTTGGAGCTAAATCCTGCTCCATTCTCAGGGTTCATTCAATTAGTAGTCAAAATCTCAGATGTTGAAATGTGAATCCATTTTATTACATAGGATATCCTGAGACAAAGTTACCTGGATCAAGCTGTTGCAGCTCTCCCCTTCCTTTGTCTGACTCTCTGGCTCTCAGACCCCCAGTATTATCTCACAAAGGGTTGGGTCTTGTGCTTATTCCTTATCTTTTAGTTGGGATGTGACAGGGTTTATGACCCTCAGAGACTTGGAAAGCAACAGAGCAGTAGGGCCATAAAGGGTGACTGAAACCAGAGACAGGGTGTCTCTAACATCATCAATTCAGCTTATGACACATTTGTAGAGCTGGGTTATAACAAAATGTACCGGAACATCTTATATTATAAAACAAAAGTATTGTTAAACAACTTAATGCAACAAACAACAAACTATAAACTTATAACAACAAACTTAATGCATGACCCACATGTCTTCATTTATGTTGAAATAATGCTTTTCCCTTTTAGCTTGAATGTATAATGCAAATCACCCACAATGTTTAAGCACATATAAAATTTTAAATTCCAACACCGGCCCTGCAGTTTAAAAAAAAAAAGGATTAATTGTATTTTTCTGAAAGTTAAAAAAATAATAATACACCATCTTTATCCACTATGGTGTTTTTGTGGGGGTCTAATGTAAACATTAGGGATATCCTATCCTAACTTTTTTGGGCAGATCCTGATCTGAGGCGTCTAGTTTCCAAAGTCTTCCAATACCAATACTGAGTCCGGTTCAATACTGCCTTATGTATTTAAATCCAAACATTCACAATTTTGTAATTCCAAAAAAGAGCCAACGCAGCAGCTAAATCTAAAAATACCAAAGAATGCTTGATGTATTGGATGAAGCATTTGAGTAGTTATAATTGGGGACTATTGCGCGTGCACGTGAAAAAAAAGGGAGGGGTCAAAAATCCTCCTAGAAGTGGGTATTAGCGAGGGGTTGAAATTCCCCTGAGTGAAGCTGCGCACGCAGATGATCAAATCTAAGTGGAATTTATATAAAAGAAGATGTTTTTTAAAAGTTTCAGTGCTAAGGTTGTGTGATTAAACAGCTATGCAGGTTGGGGGTGTGTAAGTAAAAACAACTATAGCAGTTGTGCAGGGGTTGTGAGCAATGGATGTGTGTGTGTCCCATCACCCGCCCAAGGCAAACAAGATGTTGAGATGAAGACACCCTGTCTATGTTGTATAGTCAGAGACCCCCCCTTGGCGTCTGCAGTGTCGGTCCTGATATTGAAGCCTTTGATGTAAATAAACTTTGTATGTATGTGTGTGTAAGTAAAACAACCATACCGGTTGGGGCAGGTGTTGGCCAATGGCGATCCGCTAGAACCGTGACAAGATATTAAGGGGGGGAGGTCTTAGCCTTCAAATAACGCCGTGTCCAGTCCTGTAGCATCACACCTGATCGTCTCGGCTTTTCTGCTGGCTAACCGGAATATTCCGAACCACGTGTTTCCTCTTCTTATTAATTCATCGATTTGGGTTGCAGGACGGAGAATTAGCGCGAATGGGTAAGTGAAGACATATTTCTGTTTTTTTTAAATTGTTACTCCTTCAGTAAAATATACATGTTAACATATGGGCAGTCTTCTCCAGCAGGTAAAGAGACGGGAACGTACGCAGACCTTGAGAATGCACCTAAAGACGTGACCCAGTGCAAATTTCCCCGTGTAAACCGATTAAGGAGGCGAAGGCAGAGCGGAGTCCTGGTGAGTTGAGAGGAACGGTTAAAAATGCTTACAGTAATTAAACATGAGTCAAATGTTTCTGTGATAAAATAAAAATATTGAGCTGTATATGGTTCTACCTACAGGTCCCAGTAAACAGAGATTTAACAAACTCATGGTATTACCAACCACTATCGCCACAACTAGTGGCCTATCGGCACCAGTACGAAGTAGCCAACCGTTATACACCTCCTGAGGTAACAGTTGGGGAAAATATGTGTGTGTGTGTGTGTGTGTGTGTGTGTGTGTGTGTGTTTGTGTGTGTGTGTGTGTGTGTTTTAAAGTCTATGTGATTATGTCATTCTCATCTGATTGTAGGATAATGGACCCAGTCCGCTGAAAAGCCCTGCAGAGGGGCTACATCCAGCAGAGGCAGGGGTGGATCATTTGCGAAAAGCGGCTCACGACTTACAGAGGTCAGGAGTGTTAAACCTGCATGGACCAGAGGATACACACATCACTGCAGGAGTGCGGGAGCTACAGGAGACAGGGGGAGAGGTAGGCTTTGGGGTTTTTTCCTTTGGGTGCAGAGGGCCGCAGAGGCCTCTGTTTGAATGAGGGAATTCTATTTGGGGAAGTTTTTCTTTAAATAAGGTGTTTAAATAAGGTGTGTCTCTTTCGTCTGATTGTAGGACAATGCACATAGGCTGGTGGAAAGCCCTGCAGAGGGGCTACATCCAGCAGAGACAGATTTTGACCTGCTGAGCCAAGCTCTCCGCGAATTACGAGGGTCTGGGGTGTTAAACGAACACCGGCCAGAGGACACCCATAGCACTCCAGGAGTGCCGGTGCTACAGGGGATAGGAGAGGTAAGCATGGGGACTTCTTTCCTTTGGCTGCAGAGGACAGCATAGCGGTGTTTTTCTTCTCTCGGCCTATAGAGGGCAGCATAGCAGGTTTTTCATATGTGTATTATAGTCAAAGAAAATTTAATTTTATCTTATTTATTATTATTTTGTCAGTATTGTTATTATTTTTTATTTATTTATTTTTTAAAATAAGGTGTGTGTGTGTGTGTGTGTGTGCATTTTTAACCGTTCCTCTCAACTCACCAGGACTCCGCTCTGCCTTCGCCTCCTTAATCGGTTTACACGGGGCAATTTGCACTGGGTCACGTCTTTAGGTGCATTCTCAAGGTCTGCGTACGTTCCCGTCTCTTTACCTGCTGGAGAAGACTGCCCATATGTTTACATGTATATTTTACTGAAGGAGTAACAATTTAAAAAAAAAAAAGAAATATGTCTTCACTTACCCATTCGTGCTAATTCTCCGTCCTGCAACCCAAATCGATGAATTAATAAGAAGAGGAAACACGTGGTTCGGAATATTCTGGTTAGCCAGCAGAAAAGCCGAGACGATCAGGTGTGATGCTAAAGGACTGGACACGGCGTTATTTGAAGGCTAAGACCTCCCCCCCTTAAAGCTGCAGTAGGTAGTTTTGAGGAAACGTGGACTTAGCCTAAAAATTTGAACAAGCACACCTTACAGGCTCCTCCCCCTTGCTCTCTGCTGCGCTGCAGCCCCCCCTCCACAGCTCCTCGAGCCTGCCGTGATCGCGCAGGCTAGTAAGCAGGGCCACAGATGGTTTCCACACAATACAGGGGCTTTATTCTGAGGGTTTAGCTGTTGTGTGCTGTGCTTTTAAAACTTTATGTAAAATAATTGCTTATTTAAAATATTTCTATTAAAAGTTTTGGAAATATTTTTCAATAAAAAAGGGATTAAAACTGTTTATGTAATCGCTCATTTGTGAGAACAAAAGCAGCACTTTACACAGTACATTACTGAATTACCTTTTGGATCAATTTAAAACACTAAACTTTCAGTAGGAATGATGAATCACTGAGGAAGCTCACTAAGCCAAGGAATAACAACATCTTAGAAATAGGTCTTAGGTTTTATTTTGCATATGGGTAAAATAAATGCAAAATACACACAAGGAAATACTGAACATCTTGATTTGGACTGAAAGACGATTCCTTCACGTGCCTCGGTGTCTGGGGCAATGTCTGACCTGTTGAAGGAGCATAAAGAATGTGTGTCAGACATTTGATTTCCAATCCTGAGGGGGAAGACACAGGGGCAGGGACAGCGCACAATTAAAGTAGTTTCACCATAGCTGCATTTAATTATGATCGACAAAAACACATTTAGGCTTACTAAATGTAGGTATCGAAACAATATTGCTTATACTGAGGGTGAACGAGTTAGCTACAACATTCCTGCCGTGCTACAAGCTAACAAGCTAACTGTTAGACTTAGCTAGCAACAAGCTACAGAGTAAATGAGATTTGCGCTATCACCAGCGATACTGTAACCATCGCTAGCTTAGTTGTGTAGCTAGTTATTAATAAATGAAACAAATCCAGCAGCGATACTTACATGTCAAGCAGAAATGTGGCTAGCTCTGATTGAATCCGTGTTGAATCCTTTCAGGAGGCGTAGCTCCCTCCACCTCTGAAAAGCCCTCCGATGTTGACCGTTGTTTTATTTCGGGCTTGGTTTAATTCTTTCTTTTTAGCTCGCTTTTCGTCATCGGTCTTCTTCTGTTTGAAATTGGCAGTTTTCCTGAAAAGTTGTTTCTCCGTGATTAGCACAGCTGCAGCACACGGGCAATCTTGAGTTTGAACATGGTACGCGCTGTGCGGGGAGGGGGAGGGGGGGGAGGGTTATGAGCAGCGCGTACACGAGAGTGATTGACACGGCTAAGACAGTCCTCCTGGCTCTGATTGGCTGTTTTGACCGGGAGCGGTGCATTTCTGCCAAATGGCATCAGGGACACAGGGAGGAGCCATAGGAGCTTAATTTTTTCACAGATTATCTGTCTCATATTCTACTGTCAGGGCATAGTGACAGTTTTAACAAATATGTAAAAAATACATTTTTACAAAAGTTACCTACTGAACCTTTAATATCTTGTCACGGTTCTAGCGGATCGCCATTGGCCAACACCTGCCCCAACCGGTATGGTTGTTTTACTTACACACACATACATACAAAGTTTATTTACATCAAAGGCTTCAATATCAGGACCGACACTGCAGACGCCCAGGGGGGTCTCTGACTATACAACATAGACAGGGTGTCTTCATCTCAACATCTTGTATGCCTTGGGCCGGGGTGATGGGACATACATACATACATACAAAGTTTATTTACATCAAAGGATTTAATATCAGGACCGACACTGCAGACGCCCGGGGGGGGGTCTCTGCCTATACAACATAGACAGGGTGTCTTCATCTCAACATCCTGTATGCCTTGGGCCGGGGTGATGGGACATACATACATACATACAAAGTTTATTTACATCAAAGGCTTCAATATCAGGACCGACACTGCCTATACAACATAGACAGGGTGTCTTCATCTCAACATCTTGTTTGCCTTGGGCGGGTGATGGGACACACACACATCCATTGCTCACAACCCCTGCACAACTGCTATAGTTGTTTTTTTAACACCCCCAACCTGCATGAAACTGTTTAATCAAAACCTTAGCACTGAAACTTTTAAAAAACATCTTTTATATAAATTCCACTTAGATTTGATCATCTGCGTGCGCAGCTTCACTCAGGGGAATTTCAACCCCTCCCTAATACCCACTTCTAGGGGGATTTTTGACCCCCTCCCTTTTTTTTCACGTGCACGCGCAATAGTCCCCACTTATAACTAGTCATTTGCTCAGATTAAAACACTACACACTTCAAGATACACAAAAAGAAAAGCTAAGCTAAATATTGTGCCGCTGTTTCGCTTTTGTTTTGGGTTTCCTGCAGGGCCGAAGTGGGGCCACTTTTCAGCCCGGGACTTTCAAACCCAAGACCGGTCCACTTTTTCCATGGTGGGGGAAATTGGATAAATAAAGCAACAGTTCAGCTCTTACTATCCTGTAGTTTTTTATTAATACCACAAATAATGTAAATGTTAAATAATAATTCACTTAGCTGAGAAGTTAAAAAATATTCCACTATTCCCCAACTTAGAAACATCGATTCATTCCCCCCCATTTCAAATCACAACTCAAAACATCTGTTTCAAACTGCCTATTCCACTTGAATGTCTAAAATGTCTTATGTATGTATACGCTGTACGGAGTCCTTGAGTGCCGAGAAAGGCGCCTTTATATAAAATGTTATATTATTATTCCACAAGGATAGGTTGATAAATTAACAAAAGCAGAAAAATAGAAAGAAATAAAGCATTTGAAATGTATCCTACTCTTCCACAAAGAGGCATATTGATCTACTGTCTACAGTTTGATTCCCAGTACAGTTTACAGTTCCATTGTGAATAGCACCAACAGCATCTACAGCACTCTGGTTTCATGTTCTGTCATATACTGCTCCTTCTATTAAATAACTTTAATTCATGTTGTAGACCCTAGTATCTGTGGTGTTTTGTAAAAGTATTTTAAGTATGAGCCGAGAGACATGTATCACACTACTTTCAACTTTATTCATCTTCTCTTCTGCAAATACCATTTCTTCATCTACCCATGAATAATTATGTTGCTAATGCTAATCATCAAGCCTCTGGGAAAACTTTCTGAAAGAAGACTGGCTATGGACTCACCCAACTAACTCTAATTGGGAGGGGAGAACTCCCTCCCATGGTACAACCCATGCAAATGTGTGTAGCCAGTCAGGAGCAGAGAGGGCATACCCTGACAATACCTAGGTAAGGACTTCTAGCCAGTCAGAAGCAGAGTATGAGGGCCCTAACAGTACCTAGGTAAGTGTGGAGACTGAACAGAGTTCTATTGTATGAATACTGAACAAGTATTGTTTAAAAGTTATCATGTGAATATTTTGAAACCTTGAAAAATGAAGAAGAACACTGAGACCGAGGAGAGCCGGACACTCCTTTGTCTTATCAGCAGGCTAAGATTAGATTAATTTGCAGCTGTGACTGTGTGAATGAGCTATTGTTTCTTTATTAAAACTTCAGTGTACTGTGTTGACCTTAAAACTTGTTAAGCACACCCGGTTTCTCTTTAACCAATAGTATAGCAGATAATATGATGTACTAACCCACTTATATGTAAAACAATAATACCCTGTTGTTGAATTAGCCCACATTTATGTTAAACAACTATATACTACACCCATTATGTAAATCAATTTTCTGTGCACACCCACTTAATAAAACGGCTGTGCAGGGAATGAGAGGGCGGAAAAAGACTGCTGAATACTTTTTCGCCACGTTTCCCCTTTGCAAAGTCACTAAAGGCAACTCCGTGTCCGTGCGTTATTTTACCACTCAAGTCTTTGAACCCAACATTTTATTGGTGCCGTGACCCGGATCCCAATATCCACGAGCTGTCAACTGAGGAAAAAACACTGAAGCCCGTCGTGACGGCCAGGACCGCAACAGGTGGCCTAAAGAAAAGACCGGGGGGAGTGAATTATCAGCCCGGCCAGTGGATTAACAATTTTCCCTTTGATGACAACTCTGGGTTGACGGGATCCGACGACGAGTGACCGGACTGTACCTGTTGTGATTTTATTCAGGTAATGTGATTGTACTCAGGTATTGTGATTAAGCTATGCATTAGCAAACGAAACAAAGACCATGTCAGATATTGAATAAGAGAGAAGTATGTTGTATCTTGTGCTTGGCACGGGTGGGGGCGACATTCTGTTGTAAGGTCAGTCCGAGGTCATGCTGATTCCACCATCAGCACAGCACAGTGTCCTCTCACAGAGAGACACCCAAAAGCACATATAAACAAAGATACATTCCTGCAGACAGACGGCATGCCGCACCCACCCAGCCAATAGAGTTACGGTTGCTATGACGATACGCACCGCCCAGTGACGCTTTTTGACCAATAGGGCTCCCTTAAGGAGAACCCGTATAACCGCTGCGCACCTCTGTTTAAGCGCCTTTTTTGGGACCTCTGAACTAGTCAAGTTCCATTAGGACCGTGCACGTATGACTGTACGGAATGCATTGCTCTGATTAATATTATACTACAATAAATACTTAAAGTGATATAACCTAATTAGGCCTAAAGTGTCTTCTTGTGGACAGCCAAGTGGTTTTCTCCAACAAATTGGTAGCAGAGGATGGTTTGCTTAGAAACAGTGTAATAAGAGAATTCCACGGAACCAGGAGAGTGAGTTGTTAAACTCCAGGTCCAGACTCCACGGACTGTCCACGTCCTGGGAAGGAGGACAAAGGAGGACACTCAGTGCACGCCTCAGGAACCTGATCACATGAGCGCTCAATCAAAGGTGAGCAGAACCTATTTCATTGAAATCTGCATATTGACTATATCAAATTAATGTGATCAGAAGTACTGAGAGTGAGTATTGAATGTTTTGAAAATTTACGTAATTGTGTTAAAATTGTGGACATTGGAGCAATGCATTCCCGATTAAATGTGTGTAGGGGTAATGATTGATGGGGACTGAATGAAAAAAGAATATGACCTCGTTGTGAAAGATTCGAAAAACCTGGATAGAACAGCTAGCGTATTATTCAGGGGAAGGTCGGGCACAATTGAGGAGACATAATTCGACATAGAGAAATCCAAATCCATAAGAATTGGACAGTGAAGGTAGTGAATGTAAAAAAAGAAAGAAAAAGAGAGTAAGGAGAAAAGGAATGAAGTGAAATGGATCCATTAGAGGTTGCTCTTAAGTACATTGACTTAGATGATTTGAGAGAAAATGAGTGTGTGAGTCTAAGTGTTTCACTGTCTCCGGACCAAGCCTCTGGTCCGCCCGTGCTGCCGCCGTTGCAGAATCAATTGGATGAATTAAGTTTATTGTTAGGTGTACAATGGCACACACTTTAACAACCAAATGATGAGGGAAGTAGAGGCGGCCTTGGCCATCACACACTCATTTTTGTCAGTGTATCATCCACAGTCACAGGGACTGGTGGAAAGAGCGAACCTGAAGGCTAAGATAGCCAAGGTTTGCCGCGGTGCTAGGATGATGTGGCCAGAGGCCCTTCCCCTTGCACTCATGGCCATGGGAGCATCAAAAGGGGGAGAGACACACCTCTCGCCACATGAGATCCTTACCGGGAGACCCATGCCAGGTCCACCCAATGATGGAGGTCATATGCCACCATTGGATGTAGGCCTACAGCAAATAGAAATGTCAGCATACATGAAGGCGTAGTGTCGGGTAGAGTAGTTTCTAAATTGGATAAATAGAAACGAAGGTAGTCTGAAAAATTTATAAAATTTAAAAAAAGAGGGAATAGTATGGCAGAGGCTAAGACGCAGGAGGAGGGTCTGTTGGAATCAGGACCGTAACCATGGTAACGTTGAAACACGTGGCCGTGAGCACTTCAAAAGACCAGGATGTGCGCATAAAACGAGCACAGGACAATTTAGATCCTGAAGTACAAAAAGACCCAACAAATACTGAGAAGCCGTGGTTCTGTCCACTGTGGGACGGAATGCATAAATTACAGGATGATAACTAAATTAGAGGACGACGCCAAAACCGCGGGTCTCATATTAAGTGCCAAATTGAGAAATAAAATAATGAAGGTAGAAGGTAAACATGCTGTTCTCCACGGCCTTTTACTGCTCATGCAGGGAGCAGCACACCCCATTAGGGACACTTGGACACAAGATAAGGAAGACAAGGTTGATAAAACACAGAGACAGAAAAATGATCAGTCATTTCCAAAACATCTAGACATAAGACCGCCACCATATTTTCCGGTTGGCACACATTGAATTTAACCAGCAGTAAACATATATAAAGGGGCAGTGACTGTGTGCAAAGATACCACCGTGTTAACAGATTGTTCAGAGGGAGATGAGAAATGCGCGCTCCCAAGCCCCTCCGCCCCTCTCCACTCACAGTCAACTCCGCTGCTGCGAAGCGAGAGCGAGCAACAACATGGGACAGTAGAAAATCATAAATCTGCATTGAGACAACAAATGCAGCCAGGCTCAGAGGCTAGTTTACTCAAAAGGAAGAAAAAAGGGAACAACGTACAGAAAAGAGATATAGAGAGAGGGTGTTGTAAGAATGAGGGAAAGAAGGAAAAAGCAGGTTATATAGAAGCAAGGGTATAGTTACAGAGAGGAGAAAGCAGAAGAGAAGTGTTGACTCATGTAGTAATGAAACTACTGTTGCAATATAAGTATTTGAGTAGGTGGAAAGAAGGTGTTCAAAGGTAGTAGATGAGATTGTGTCTGAGATCTGGTAGATTGAAGGAAAAGAAATGTGAAATTTATGATTTCACAAGAAAAATGCTTTCTGTGTATGTCTGTATGTCTTGTCCTGCTTTAATTGTTGTATGTCTACAATTTGAAGATGAATCAAAATTACAGTAATATGTCCTGTCAGACCCGAGTAGACTGAAGGAGGCTGAGAAAAGTCCAACTAGGGAATAAAGGGAAACTGTGTAACGTTTTAGGAAAAAGGATTTAGATTTAATGAGGGAAAATTTGGTTTAAAAACAAAATCAAAGAGATAAAAGTAGTCAATCCAATGTGGGATCCATCTTATATAACAGAAGTTTTAAGGTATGGGATTTAAGGGTTTTACAGTATCCTACTAATGTCAGTAGAGAAAATAATGGAGAAATGCTTATTTTAACATTCTATGTTAACATGAGTTGAAGGGAAGGAAGGGGGACACAGGGTGCTGCACCAGCAGGCAGCCCCTTTGACCCCTTCCACAGAGGGAGTTGTAAAAAACACAGATAAGGAGAAAGATTTGGTCTGGCAGTAACGAGTATTAACCAAAATGCCTCTGCAGGGCAAAAGGTAACACAAGGGTTAAATTAAATTGAAATAAAAAGAGATCTGATAAAACTAAGAATGATGATGTTGTTGTGAGGAAGATGTAGGTGAAGCAAAGAACCAAACTTAAGTTAATGCTGATCTAAAAAAAATTGCATGAAAGAGTTACTTGGTTAAATCACTTAGGTGATAGAAAACGGTTTTGATCATTTCCAGTTTAAAGGAAAGAAAAATGTGAGGCTTCCTATAATGTTACCTTTTCATACCTTAAGTACATGCAGTACTTTTGTGATACTTGTCTTATATGGGCAATATTTAGGGACTTTTGTTGGTAACAGAAATAGAAAGATATTAGTTTGGAATTGGGATTTTAAACTTAGAACAGTGAAATGATGATATTTCTTTCTATTAACATGACTGACCCTACTGTAGAAACATTTTTGAATTAATGTCATAGATTAAGAATTCTTTAAAGTAAAGTGAAACAAAGGAAGAGAGAAATCATTCTTTCTTTCCAGGTGTAGAGGACAGCTGCAGTGTGGGTTATTTCAAGAAAACACACGTATAGAGAAGGATAAGATAAAAAAGAGTTGTGCACAAAGTAAAGAGTGTTTGCAGTAGACCTGCAGCTCAGTGAAGATTTTGATCATAAATCACACAGTATAATGAGAGATTGTCTCATATCAGGTAACAAACTGGATAGACTGAACCACTGGGTGCTCCAGTGGGTTCTATTGTTATTAGGATTAAAGGTCATAAAGAACATATTAGACATCAATTAGTACAAATTTGTGTTGCAACCTAAAAATAGAAAATTAAAGAAACATTCTTTTTGTTATAATTCATCTAAGTTCATTGGTTGAGATAAGACTGAAACCAATCCAAGTTGATATGAGATTCCATTCTATGTACATTTGATGTGGTGCTCAAATGAGCATATCGGTTAAGCTTAATTGTGGATTTTGTTTGTATTTTGAGTTTTTATATGACAAACTGTTTAAACTTTTAAGTTGATGTTAAACATTTTATTTGGGTGATTCTTTTCTTTTTCTGTTTTGACTTTTTGTTTTGTTGCTTTTAAGATCAAGATGAAGTTTGACTCAAGACAGTGTGTTAATGGCTAAAACTACATAATTATGAATAGGTATGCTGTAGGAGTCATAACTCAAAAAGAGGGATACAGTAGCAATAATACAGTGTCCACAGCATCAAGGATATTAAACTACTCTACAATTTTGTTTTGATTTGTGCAGAAACATGACCCGTAATGTAAACTGAGGCTTAGAAGAGATAAGTTCCAAAACCAATGTTTCTCTTTAGAATGTTTGTATGGATTTTATAGAGTTAAACCAGCAAGAGGGAGAGGAATGTTATTTTATAATAATGAGTGACATACACTAAATGAGTATTGATAAAAGAAAAGATAATGCTTTTTGGAGTTCTGTTTTGTGCCACACAGTGCCTCGTTGTGTCAGAATCCGGTCCATCTCGCTCCTCCAGCTGCAGGACCAGTGACAATCTGTACCACAAGAATGACTACAACCATCACAGCACCTCAGACCACAGCACAGCTAGAGACCATAAAGGTTCGTGATCTGGCTGCGATTCTTGGCCCAAAGTGACATGAAAAGTGAACCAGGGCTAAACGGTTGATAGTGATCGCAACATCTGTAAGTGTGCTGTGCTGGACCGCAGAGCAAGCAGTGGGGTCCACATGCTCTGGCTGGGGCCTTGCTGACGCTGAGGTAAGAGGGCTCTGCAGGGGTCAACCATGTGACCCTACAACATAAACAGAGACACTGAGGTACGGACCGACGAACAGAAGATGGACTGATAAGGAGAAGGGGGAAGCGAGAGACCTCCTGGTTCTGGTACTTCAGACGCACACGTGGAGGGAGATTTGCCACTTACAGACTCAGATTCTGAAAACACACATTCAATACTGGGAAAAACTAACATTTTAGAATGACTTATTTTTACTCTACAAATAAGGTTAGGTTCATGTAAATAAGACATGCCTCAAAGATATAAGCAATTTGGTACGGAAAATTACATTTTTTGGGGTCTTATAAAATTTTGTAACATTTGCATTAAGTTTCCTGTTATAGTTTCAAGCAAGATCGGTGTCAACTATGTTAATACAGATAGATTAAACATAGTCCTCACATTTCCAATAAAGTGTTAAAAGATGATTTGGTAGGGATAGATCAGGTATTGCAAAGTACTGTGATTTAAAATGTAGACAACATTGATCTGTTCACAGGATGAGTAAACATTTAGGTGATGATCTCACAGAGTGAAATAGAAAAGGGGGAGTGTAAAACTCCATGCTTTATTTCGGGGTGCTCCATGGTTAATGCTGGGATGTTTGTCATTTCATTGTGCTTACTGAATAGGATCTCCATAAAGGTGATCTAACGAATTTAAAATTGTGTACTTAAACATTGTGTGTGATTTGCATTATACATTCAAGCCAAAAGGTAAAAGCATTACTTCAACATAAATGAAGACATGTGGGTCATGCATTAAGTTTGTTGTTATAAGTAGGCCTATATAGTTTGGTGTTAGTTGTTTGTTACATTAAGTTGTTTTGCAATACTTTTGTTTTATAATATAAGATGTTCCGGTACATTTTGTTATAACCAGCTCTACAAATGTGTTAGAAGCTGAATTGATGATGTTAGAGACACCCTGTCTCTGGTTTCAGTCACTCTTTATGGCCCAACTGCCCTTTTGCTTTGCAAGTCCTGAGGGTCATAAACCCTCAGTCACATTCCGACTAAAAGATAAGGAATAAGCACAAGACCCATCGTTGAGTAAGTGAACAACTAGGACGAGATGCGTCTCCACATTCAGCCCCGGGCTCTAAGGAAAGGTAAAGCAGAACCTGTTAATATCAAATCTGCAGCATTGGACATGTACAAAATCTGAATGTGGAACGTGCCTGTATCCTAGTTGCTAAAATTGACAAAATTTGATAAAGATATTGATGTGTGAAAAAGTTTTAAATTTTAATGTGTAACATATAGTTTAAGTTTGAAAACGTAGTACTTGCAAGTAGTTAGTAAATCAGATGAAGGGTAGTGTATTTCAAACAGGGGGGACCAGGTGTCCAGTAGGGCAACATTGAAGTTAGTTATCACACCTTGCAGGTGTGAAAAGGGGGTTTTGTTGTGATTTTATTCAGGTAATGTGATTGTACTCAGGTATTGTGATTAAGCTATGCATTAGCAAACGAAACAAAGACCATGTCAGATATTGAATAAGAGAGAAGTATGTTGTATCTTGTGCTTGGCACGGGTGGGGGCGACATTCTGTTGTAAGGTCAGTCCGAGGTCATGCTGATTCCACCATCAGCACAGCACAGTGTCCTCTCACAGAGAGACACCCAAAAGCACATATAAACAAAGATACATTCCTGCAGACAGACGGCATGCCGCACCCACCCAGCCAATAGAGTTACGGTTGCTATGACGATACGCACCGCCCAGTGACGCTTTTTGACCAATAGGGCTCCCTTAAGGAGAACCCGTATAACCGCTGCGCACCTCTGTTTAAGCGCCTTTTTTGGGACCTCTGAACTAGTCAAGTTCCATTAGGACCGTGCACGTATGACTGTACGGAATGCATTGCTCTGATTAATATTATACTACAATAAATACTTAAAGTGATATAACCTAATTAGGCCTAAAGTGTCTTCTTGTGGACAGCCAAGTGGTTTTCTCCAACACACCGAAGCGTATATACGACGTGAGAGAGTGAGTACTATTTAACTTTGTTCTGAAGTAGAGTATATGAAGCTGGTCTGAGCAAGTGATTCTGATGGTTGTATCTGTTATCGGGGTGAGCGCATGGACTGATCCACCTGTTATCCCTAATTGTGGTGAGACTCCCGTATAGAATCCACGACGGCTGGTGGAGTGTGCAATACTGAGGAGTGAGGTTATGCTGTGCTCCTATGGGGCCATGATTGGGTCCACCGCGCGGTAGAGTTGTGGTGGTGTTGAAAAACCACTGAGAGGCCTGGGGTGCAAGTTAAAGCACGGGTAGAGCACAGGCAGAGGTGGGTGGAGTAGGACAAAATTGTACTCAAGTAAACTAAAAGTAGTTATAAAAAAAAATTACTTGAGTAAGAGGAAAAAAAAAAAAAGAAGGTGCTTGATGAAGTATTGAGTAACTGTTGAGTAACGGCTGAATTGATTTTTTAACACATGCATTAATCAGACACATACAAAATAAACTTCTGTAATTAAATTATAGTTCATCCAATTAATAAAATAAATTAAAAATGAATTTATAAATTACAAAATGGATTGAGTGAAGAGACTCACATTGATTAGTAAGGGTGTGACGAGATCTCGTCTTACGAGATCTCGCGAGATTAAAACGTGACGAGATTTCCTCGTCGAGGTGAAAAGTTGTCTCGTGAGGCGATGTGATGTCAGCGTGATGGAGCGTGAAATTACTATTGAAGATCCCCCTGCCACTTTTAAATAATTTGTGTGGCAACATTTTGGTTTTCCTGCGGAAATTCATTCATTGAAATAGTAAAAAAAAAAAGTTAAATAACATTCATCATTAATAGTTGATTTCAAAATGCACCTAAATTGTTTTGCATTTTGTGATTTTTCAGTTGAATAAAAAAACTATTTTCCATTCATATATTTCATCGAGGATTTCTTTAAATTTTTTTTTAAAATCTCGTCTCGTCTCGTTCTCGTGAACCCAATCTCGTGATGTGTCTCGTCTCGTGGAGTAAGCGTCTCGTCACACCCCTATTGATTAGCACCTACTCCTAGATGTACTGGCTCCAGTAACGGCGTAAAAGTGACTCGTCCACCTCTGGGTTGAGAAGCTCTACAGAATACCGGTATAAGTGTGAATGTGTGAATTAGAGTTGAGACTTGAATACTAAATTCGAAACTGAAGCAGTGTGAGTTTCGAACCGCTGGATTAAGGGCATTAAGTTGACATAATGGGGAATAGAAGTGGTAAACCCTCCAGAGGGGAGGTACATGAAGGTGATGTTAAGCATATGGAGCATTATTGTAAAGGAAGCTCAAAGTATGTAGAAGGTTGGAAAAAGAGATATGAATTCACAGGGAAATTAAATGTTAAACAGTTGTAAAAGTTGGTTAAAGAATTAAAAACAAAACAAATAAACACCGTCAAAACTCCCAGTTCTCAGAGGAAAATAAAGATTTAAAACGACTAGAGTCAGAGACAGATAAGGGAAACGACAGAGACATTTTTGACATGTTCTCCTTTCTCATGTGCGCCTTTTTATTTGGAATATAACGAAAACCAAGCATAAATCAAATCTGCAAATGGGGGGATCACTCAAAATTGGATGGGAACAGTCAGAACAGGAAACAACGGAGCCTGAATTAGGGAGCCCCTAAATACAGTGAGGAAAATAAGTATTTGAACACCCTGCTATTTTGCAAGTTCTCCTACTTAGAAATCATGGAGGGGTCTGAAATTGTCATCGTAGGCGCATGTCCACTGTGAGAGACATAATCTAAAAATAAATATCCAGAAATCACAATGTATGATTTTTTAACTATTTATTTGTATGATACAGCTGCAAATAAGTATTTGAACACCTGTCTATCAGCTACAATTCTGACCCTCAAAGACTTGTTAGTCTGCCTTCAAAATGTCCACCTCCACTCCATTTATTATCCTAAATTAGATGCACCTGTTTGAGGTCGTTAGCTGCATAAAGACACCTGTCCACCCTATACAATCAGAAAGAATCCAACTACTAACTTGGCCAAGACCAAAGAGCTGTCTAAAGACACTAGAGACAAAATTGTACACCTCCACAAGGCTGGAAAGGGCTACGGGGAAATTGCCAAGCAGCTTGGTGAAAAAAGGTCCACTGTGCAATCATTAGAAAATGGAAGAAGCTAAACATGACTGTCAGTCCCCCTCGGACTGGGGCTCCATGCAAGATCTCACCTCGTGGGATCTCAATGATCCTAAGAAAGGTGAGAAATCAGCCCAGAACTACACGGGAGGAGCTGGTTAATGACCTGAAAAGAGCTGGGACCACTGTTTCCAAGGTTACTGTTGGTAATACACTAAGACGTCATGGTTTGAAATCATGCATGGCACGGAAGGTTCCCCTGCTTAAACCAGCACATGTCATGGCCCGTCTTAAGTTTGCCAATGACCTTTTGGATGATCCAGAGGAGTCATGGGAGAAAGTCTTGTGGTCAGATGAGACCAAAATACAACTTTTTGGTCATAATTCCACTAACCGTGTTTGGAGGAAGAAGAATGATGAGTACCATCCCAAGAACCCCATCCCTACTGTGAAGCATGGGGGTGGTACCATCATGCTTTGGGGGTGTTTTTCTGCACATGGGACAGGGCGACTGCACTGTATTACGGAAAGGATGACCGGGGCCATGTATTGCGAGATTTTGGGGAACAACCTCCTTCCCTCAGTGAGAGCATTGAAGATGGGTCGAGGCTGGGTCTTCCAACATGACAATGACCCAAAGCACACAGCCAGGATAACCAAGGAGTGGTTCTGTAAGAAGCATATCAAGGTTCTGGCGTGGCCTAGCCAGTCTCCAGACCTAAACCCAATAGAGAATCTTTGGAGGGAGCTCAAACTCCATGTTTCTCAGCGACAGCCCAGAAACCTGACTGATCTAGAGAAGATCTGTGTGGAAGAGTGGGCCAAAATCCCTTCTGCAGTGTGTGCAAACCTGGTGAAAAACTACAGGAAACGTTTGACCTCTGGAATTGCAAACAAAGGCTACTGTACCAAATATTAACATTGATTTTCTCAGGTGTTCAAATACTTATTTGCAGCTGTATCATACATACATATATATATAAATAAATAGTTAAAAAATCATACATTGTGATTTCTGGATTTTTGTTTTTTAGATTATGTCTCTCACAGTGGACATGCACCTACGATGACAATTTCAGACCCCGGTGGATGTATTATTTTTGCAATCAAAGATGAATTTTCTCACACCTGCAAGACAGTTGTCATATACTGCCCTATTGCTATCACAGCCTCATTCGATCATAAAAAGATGCACAACTTTAAATCCAGCTACTTTGATTCCAACTCCAGAAGACGGAGACCCACATTGCATAACAAAAACAGAAAAACTATAGTTACCACATCCTAAATTGACTGACAAGCCTTTAGCAAACGACAAAATGTGGTTTGTGGGCGGCTCATGTTCAAAAGACGAAAAAGGTAAAAATAAATCAGGCTACGCTGTTGTTGAATTACCATAAAAAATAATTGAAGCCAAACGACTAAAACCCTCATTATTCTGCTCAAGCAGCTGAATTAGTAGCATTAAAAAGAACATGTGAAAATAGGAAAGGTCAGTGGTTGACCATCTATACCGATGTCAATATGGCATGAGGAATGAGTACTGTGGCAGGGAAACCAATAACACATGCAGAATTGCTAAAACGGTTGTTACAAGCAGTAACAACCGTTAAACTCAGATAAAACTGAAGTTATTGTTCTGGGGTCCAAGCACCTCCGTGACGCACTATCCAAAGAGATAGTTACTCTGGATGGCATCTCCCTGGCCTCCAGCACCACTGTGAGGAATCTTGGAGTTATCTTTGATCAGGACATGTCCTTTAATTTCCACATAAAGCAAATTTCAAGGATCTCCTTTTTTCACCTACGTAATATTGCAAAAATCAGGAATATCCTGTCTAAAAATGATGCAGAAAAACTAGTCCATGCATTTGTTACTTCTAGGCTGGATTACTGCAATTCTTTATTATCAGGCTGCTCAAAAAAGTCCATAAAGACTCTTCAGCTGATCCAGAATGCTGCAGCGCGTGTTCTGACAGGAACCAAGAAAAGAGATCACATCTCTCCTGTTTTAGCTTCTCTGCATTGGCTTCCTGTAAAATCCAGAATAGAGTTTAAAATCCTTCTTCTCACCTACAAAGCTCTTTATGGTCAGGCACCATCTTATCTTAAAGAGCTCATAGTACCTTACAACCCTACAAGAGCACTACGCTCCCAGAATGCAGGATTACTTGAGGTTCCTAGAGTCTCTAAAAGTAGAATAGGAGCCAGGGCATTCAGCTATCAGGCTCCTCTCCTGTGGAACCAGGTTCCAGTCTGGGTTCGGGAGGCAGACACCGTCTCCACATTTAAGAGTAGGCTTAAGACTTTCCTTTTTGATAAAGCTTATAGTTAGGGCATATATAATAATATGCCCTACCTTAACCAGGGTTTGTATCTCACCCCCCTCTCTGACCTTTCTGACTCTAACCCCCATTTTCTCTCCCCCTACCCTAACCAGGGTTTGTATCCCATCCCCCACTTTGACCGTCTTGATCTTAACTCTATCTTTCTCTCCCCTACCCTAACCCGGGTCTGTATCCTTCCCCTACTTTGACCTTCCTGCCCTTAGCCCTGACCCTCATGACCTTGGCCCTGAGTGCCTCTCCCCCTACCCTAGCCAGGGGAGGGTTTGGGGAGAGTTGTGGCCTGGCCAGGCTCCTCTCTTTACACTGTCTCTCCTGGTTATGCTGTAATAGTGGTTTTAGACAGCTGGGACTTCCTGTGACACACCTAGTTCCTCTCTCCTCTATTTTTCTATCTTTCCAATTATGTGCATCCATGTCCCAGAAATGCTGGTTACTAACCTAGCTCTGGGGAGTCATTCCCCGGAGTCCTTATGTTCTTTTCCCCCAGCATGTTTCCTCGGATCAGGGAGGCTCCAGAATCGAGGTTGCAGCTGTCGCCATGGTCCCGCTACACGCTCTGCGATGCCATGTTCCTCCTGCTACACTCTGCTATGCCGACTACAAAGGACTACTAACAACTACTATTTTTTTGGGATTGTAACTGCCACTTTTCATTCTAACCCCAACCGGCCCGTCAGACACCGCCTACCAAGAGCCTGGGTCTGACCGAGGTTTCTGCCTAAAAGGAAGTTTTTCCTCGCCACTGTCGCACTGTTGCTTGCTCTGGAGGACACTGTTGGGTCCTTGTGAATTCTGGAGTGTGGTCTAGACCTACTCTATCTGTAAAGTGTCTTGAGATAACTCTTGTTGTGAATTGATACTATAAATAAATTGAAATTGAAATTGAAATTGAAATTAAAACTGCCAGCTAAACTTGCAGTGTGCAAATGTGCTGCACACCAGAAAGGTACTGATGACGTGACACTAGGAAACAGACTAGCTGATGAAATTGCAAAAAAGGCAGCTACAGGTGAATACGGCGAATCAGACATCTACAATGTACAGGAAAAAGCAGAATTCATTGACATGGAAATACTAAAAAACACACAAGAAAATGCGCTTATAAGTGAGCAAAAAAAAATGTGAGAGGGGGCCTACAAAACAGAAACAGGCCTGTACGCTAAAGACAATAAACCCATACTCCCTAAATCACTGTTTAAATCAGTAGCAATATTGACTCATTAGCGGTGTCAAGTGTCAACAGGGATGAATGGTGGACCATGGTTTTAATTCATTTCCCATAAAAAAAATTTTTTTGTAGAGCCTGTATCATTTGCTGTAGGCTTTGAACTTTTTCTTGTCCTCCTCTGTTCACTTGTATTCCTTTTCTTTTATTTCTTCACTCTTCTCTCCCTGTCCTTTCTTGCTCTATCTATTTAACTAGTCTTCCTGTCCTGTCTTCCACCTGTCCATCCTTTCTACTCCCTACAAGGACCAAAGCAGAACAATCTGACTGATTTTGTGAACTAATTACTGTTAGTCCTCAATAAATATCATGTTAAATAAATAGCATGTTAAGTATGTTAAACAATGACATTTGTGGCTCTGGAAAGAAACAAGTAACATTGTAAAACCTACCATATACAATGCATAGGAATTATAGCAAAAATAACAATAAACCTACTATTAATTACATTATCTTAATGCAGTGTAACTACTTCAGCATGTAAATAATGTACCTAAAGTACAAACGTGAGCAAGGGTGTTCATCAATCGCTATTATATCGAATCAACAGCCAGATGCAATTTAGCTAACAGCTAAGTAACTAGCTACATTGTTAAGCTAACTTAACAATGTAGCTAGCAGGTGAAGAATAGCAGTTAAAGAATATAAACAGTGTTTGTATTATTCACTTGCTAGCTAAATTGTTAAGTTAACTAATGATTAATGAAAATCACTAGTTAACTTAAATCTGCAAGAACTATAGACCAATACAATAACTGACAACATAAGTTACGACTTACGGTTATCAAGGTACGCACACACAAGATCTCAACTGGCTTTCGTCCAGAACTTTTTTTCTTTCTCTCCTTTTTCCGCCTGGTGGCGAGCGTGGCTGCTTGTGGTGTTAAGCGCGTGTCCGCGCTATTCACTAACATGCACTCTAACTAAATCTGAATGTGGAACGTGCCTGTATCCTAGTTGCTAAAATTGACAAATTTGATAAGATGTTGATGTGTGAAAAAGTTTTAAATTTTAATGTGTAATATATATTTTAAGTTTTAAAAAAAAAACGTAGTACTTGCAAAAAATAGGTACGGAGATGTAGTGCTTAGATGAGGATATCCCTTGCGCGCGGGATATTTCTCTATAAAGTAAGCATGAAGGGCACCGCTGAATTGGAAAATTAGCAGTGGGAAGAGTAGTAGTTAGTAAACCAGACGAAAGGTAATGTATTTCAAAGAGGGAATACATGAAGGTGTAGTCTCCAAAAAAAAGACGTGAAGAGTAGTTTCTAAATTGGGCCATAGAAATGAAGGTAGTCTGTGTATATAGATCAGATGAAAGGTAGTGTATTTCAAACAGGGGATACATGAAGGTGTAGCGTCTGGAGGATGAAGAGTAATTTCTAAATTGGGCCGTAGAAATGAAGGTAGTCTGGTGAATCAGATGAAAGGTAGTGTATTTCAAACAGGGGATACATGAAGGTGTAGCGTCGGGTGCACGTCTAAATTGGATAAATAGAAACGAAGTTAGTCTGAAAAATGAATAAAAATTTAAAAAAAAAAAAGGGAATAGTATGGCGGAGGCTAAGACGCAGGAGGGTCTGTTGGAATCAGGACCGTAACCATGGTAACGTTGAAACACGTGGCCGTGAGCACTCCAAAAGACCAGGATGTGCGCATAAAACAAGCACAGGACTATTTAGATCCTGTAGTACAAAAAGACCCAACAAATACTGAAAAGCCGTGGTTCTGTCCACTGTGGGACGGAATGCATAAATTACAGGATGATATAACTAAATTAGAGGACGACGCCAAAACTGTGGGTCTTATATTATGTGCCAAATTGAGAAATAAAATAATGAAGGTAGAAGGTAAACTGTTCTCCACGGTCTTTTACTGCTCATGCAGGGAGCAGCACACCCCATAAGGGACACTCTGACACAAGATAAGGAAGACAAGGTTGATAAAACACAGAGACAGAAAAATGATCAGACATTTCCAGAACATCTAGACATAAGACCGCCACCATATTCTCCGGTTGGCACACATTGAATTTAACCAGCAGTAAACATACATGAAGGGGCAGTGACTGTGCGCAAAGATACCACCGTGTTAACAGATGTTTCAGAGGGAGACGAGAAATGCGCGCCCCATAGCCCCACTCCACTACCGCGAAGCGAGACAACATTGGGTACAGTTGATATATGTTTCTATGTATGTCTGTATGTTTTGCTTTAATTGTTGTATGTCTGCAATTTGAAGATGGATAAAAATTATAGTAATATGTCCTGTCAGACCCTAATAGACTGAAGGAGGCTGAGAAAAGTCCAACTAGGGAATAGAGGGAAATTGTGTAGCGTTTTAGGAAAAAGGATTTAGATTTAATGAGGGAAAATTTGGTTTAATGTAGAGAAAATAATGGATAAATGTTTATTTTAACATTCTATGTTAACATGAGTTGAAGGGAAGGAAGGGGGACACAGGGTGCTGCAGAGGCAGGCAGCCCCTTTGACCCTTCCACAGAGGGAGTTGTAAAAAACACAGATAAGGAGAAAGATTTGGTCTGGCAGTAACGAGTATTAACCAAAATGCCTCTGCAGGGCAAAAGGTAACACAAGGGTTAAATTAAATTGAAAAAAAGTGTTGTGAGAAAGAGGAAGATGTAGGTGAAGCAAATAATCAAACTTAAGTTAATGTATTGATCTAAAAAAAATCCAGTTGAATCCTGTTGAAAAAGTTAATTGATTAAATCACTTAGTTGATTGATAGAAAACGGTTTTGATCATTTCCAGTTTAAAGAAAGAAAAATGTAAGGCTTCCTATATTGTTACCTTTTCATACCATAAGTACATGCAGTACTTTTGTGATACTTTTCTTACTTGGGCAATATTTTAGGGGAGCTTTGTTGGTAACAGAAATAGAAAGATATTAGTTTGGAATTGGGATTTTAAACTTGGAACAGTGAAATGATGATATTTCTTTCTATTAATATGACTGACCCTACTGTAGAAACATTTTTGAATTAATGTCACAGATTAAGAATTCTTTAAAGTAAAGTGAAAAAAGAAGAGAGAAATCATTCTTTCTTTCCAGAGGTCTAGAGGACAGCTGAAGTGTGGGTTCTTTCAAGAAAACACACAAGTATAGAGAAGGATAAGGTAAAAAAGAGTTGTGCATAAAGTAAAGAGGGGTTGCGGTAGACCTGCAGCTCAGTGAAGATTTTGATCATAAATCACACAGTATAATGAGATATGTTCTCATATCAGGTAACAAATTGGATAGACTGAACCACTAGGTGCTCCAGTGGGTTCTACTGTTAATAGGACTACAGGTCATAAAGAACATATTACACATTAATTAGTACAACTTTTTGTTGCAACCTAAAAATAGAAAATTAAAGAAACATTCTTTTTGTTATAATTCATTTAAGTTTATTGGTTGAGATAAGATTGAAACCAATCCAAGCTGATATGAGATTCCATTCTATGTACATTTGATGTGGTGCTCAAATGAGCTTTTAAGTGAAGCTTAATTGTGGATTTTGTTTGTATTTTGAGTTTTTATATGACAAACTGTTTAAACTATTAAGTAGATGTTGAAAACATTTTATTTGGGTGATTCTTTTCTTTTTCTGTTTTGAGTTTTTGTTTTGTTGCTTTTAAGATCAAGATGAAGTTTGTGACGCAAGACAGTGTGTTAATGGCTAAAACTAGTACATAATTATGAATAGGTATGCTGTAGGAGTCATAACTCAAAAAGAGGGATACAGTAGCAATACTAAAGTGTCCACAGCATTAAGGCTATTAAAACTACTCTACAATTTTGTTTTAATTTGTACAGAAACATGACCCGTAATGTAAACTGAGGCTTAGAAGAGATACGTTCCAAAACCAGTGTTTCTCTTTAGAATGTTTGTATCGATTTTATAGAGTTAAACCAGCAAGAGGGACAGATATGTTATTTTATAATAATGAGTGACATACACTACATGAGTATTGATAAAAGAAAAGATAATGCTTTTTGGAGTTCTGTTTTGTGCCACACAGTGCCTCGTTGTGTCAGAATCCGGTCCATCTCGCTCCTCCAGCTACAGGATCAGTGACATCTGTACCAGAAGAATGACAACAACCATCACAGTACCTCAGACCACAGCACAGCTAGAGACCATAAAGGTTCATGGTCTGGCTGCGACTCTTGGCCCAAAGTGACATGAAAAAGTGAACCAGGGCTTAACGTTTGATAGTGATTGTAATATCTATAAGTGTGCTGTGCTGGACCGCAGAGCAAGCAGTGGGGTCCACATGCTCTGGCTGGGGCCTTCCTGACGATGAGGTAAAGGGCTCTGCAGGGGTCAACCATGTGACCCTGAGGTCTGCTACACCATAAACAGAGACACTGAGGTACGGATCAACGACCAGAAGATGGACTGATAAGGAGAAGGGGGGGAGCGAGAGACCTCCTGATCTGGTACACCAGACGCACACGTGAAGGCAGTTTGTACTTACAGACTCACATTCTGAAAACACACATTCAATACTGGGAAAAACTAATATTTTAGAATGACTTATTCTTACTCCAGAAATAAGGTAAAGTTCATGTAAAAAAAACGTGTATAATGGGTTAAGACATGCCTCAAAGATATAAGCAATTCGGTATGGAAAATTACATTTTTTGGGGTCTTATAACATTTTGTAACATTTGCATTAAATTTCCTTTCAAGCAAGCTTGGTGGCAACTATGTTAGGTTGACTCTGTATTTGTCTCTAGGATATCCTATGTAATAAAATGGATTCACATATCAACATCTGAGATTTTGACTACTAAATGAATGAACCCTGAGAATGGAGCAGGATTTAGCTCCAACACCTGCTACCTTCTAACTGCAATACAGTACCTCATGTCTGAGATTAGTCTGTCCTGTCCACCTTGCCGACCACCTTACGTCGACTGATGGGGCCTTATTGGAGGGAAAATATAACGTAATATAATACTAACGGTACACGCCATAATCTCACTACAATACTTATTCTAGTCTTAGACTATTTATCTATGTTTTATCGTCTACACATTGTAAAACACTTTTTGACCATATCTGTGAAAAGTGCTGTATAAATAAATGGGGCTGGCCGATATGGAGAAAATCAAAAATGACGATGTTTTTCACCAAATACCTCGATATTGATATTAGAACGATATTGTAGTGTTGACTAATAGTGCTTTCACACAATATTTACACAATGATATTTTTGATAAATAATCATAAGTAATGTGTATATAATGACTAAGTGGTTAAAGGCAAACAATAGAAGGGTTACAACAGTCTGGTAAGTTCAGTAAATGACAAAAGGTTTTTCCCTCTAGTTGTCAGGCCTCGGCCTGCTTCGTTCCACTACGATCTAACGTTAGCCTAGTACTAACCATTAAAGGAGATATCCGGCCAATTTTTATGTTAATCTTGATTGCTATAAATATGCAGGTGTTACAAATATACATATTTGTCTGTTTGATACTGTAAACAACTGACAGCAAACATCTCCAAGATAAACTCTGTTTCTCTTTCCTTTGCAGAATGACAAAGCCCCAAAAAAGCCGTGTCCCTCCTGTCAGGCCCCAAATTCCCTCGGGAGGATGTCATGTGGAGCAGTGACGTGCAGTCAGGGTAGGCAAGCTAGGCACTGCCTACCCTGCCAAAATTCAAGCATAAAATGTTAAATAAATAAATAAATAAAAAAGTTTTTAATAAGCTTGTATTTGTATTTTTACTGTTTATTCTTGTGATTTATATGTGTGTTATTCCAATTATTTAGACGGTACGATGACAAAATGTAGCAGTTACGCACAATCAAATAGAAAAAATGGTAGAATAAGCTGTGCCTTTACTGTCCATTCAAGCGATAAACCAATGTTGCGCATGCGCACTTCGATCCTGTACTCTTTAACATGTACGGCAAAAAGCACAACTCTGCTGTGCCTTTACACGTAAATGTGTTATGCCAGTAATCATATCCGTTACATATCAAACATGGACCAATTAAAATCGAGATATTACTGGCCCTTTGCGTAGCTAACGTCATTACACCAGCTACGTTGTAAGTGCAATCCCCGCAAAATTCAAAGTCAAAATGACAGCAGCGGTGTCCGCCAATATCACAGCGGTGAGGAATTTCTCTAAACTCGATTTTAATTAAAAAAAAGAACTAATAGCAAGATGGAGGTCTACGCCAGCCTTAGATGGACTACTGCAGCAAAAGGGACAAAAACTCGTCCGATCGTTTCAAACTGACTGGTTTGGAAAAAAAGATGTGGCTATGTGGCTGTGCTAACAGTCAGCAACGGGACCTCTACGGGGTCCTGGGATCTGAACAACCTGCCCGCAGCTTTAATGACACGTAGGAAAAACCGTCAGCTCATATAATACCGGCAACTACAGCTTTGCACATTTTCCACACTGAAACGGATCAAAACATCCAGTCGGAACCGGACCGGGCACGTCTTTCAGCCCTCGCCATTCTGTCAATTGAGAGTCAGAGACTATGCAAACTGATGGCCCGTAAAGACGAGTTTTACAACGCAGTGATCGACGTCTTCACGAGGAAAGAATGTTGGATGGATTTTATGTACAAATAATCTACCGATTGGTAAGTCAGAAACTATTTTTGGCTTAGTAAAGCTCTGTTTGAAACTATTAATAACATTGTTTCCCCTCCTGAATGTATTGTCCCTGTGTTCTCAAATGTTGACTGCAACCGCTTTCTGTCTCATTTTGTGGACAAGGTCAGAGCTGTCCGGGCAAACATTGTACCATCAGCAATCTCACATATAGCTACTCATCAGAGATCTTCAATACTGGACTCCTTCTGCCCCATTTCCCTGAACGACATCATTAAGCTTGTGGGCTCGATGAAACCCTCCCAAAGCCCTGTTGATATTGTTCCTACATCTTTGCTTTTAAAAACCTTACATCTTCTTGGCCCATGTTTGGTTTCAATTTTAAATTTATCTCTTCAGCTGGGTCAGGTCCCTGGCTGTTTTAAGCATGCTCTTGTTCAGCCTATTTTAAAAAAGAACAATTTAGATGCAACGTTGTTTAAAAACTACAGGCCTATCTCTAAATTGCCTTTTATATCGAAAATTTTAGAAAAAGTGGTTGCAAACCAGCTAACTAATGTTTTGGTTGCTCATAATATCTTTGATAAGTATCAGTCTGGCTTTCGTAAAAATCATTCTACTGAGACTACCCTTCTTAAAATCTCCAATGACATTTTGATGGCAGCTGACGGGGGTAAATGTTCTGTCCTGGTCCTACTAGATCTCAGTGCAGCATTTGATACTGTTGACCACTGCACTCTGATTGATAGACTGAAAAGAACTGTAGGCATCTCTGGATCAGCTCTGGACTGGTTTTCTTCCTATCTTTCAGACAGGACCTTTGCTGTGTCCATAGGAACGTATATGTCAGACTCTGCTCCTCTGTCTTGTGGTGTGCCCCAAGGTTCTGTGCTCGGCCCCCTGCTGTTTTGTCTGTATTTGCTTCCTCTTGGAAAGATTATTGGTAGTTTTGAGGAAATATCTTACCATTGTTATGCCGATGACATCCAACTATATTTATCTTTTAGCCCTGATAGGCTAGACAAACTGTCCATGTTGCACACTTGCTTAGCCTCCATTAACAAATGGATGGCTGACAATTTCCTGCAATTAAATTCAGAAAAAACTGAGGTGCTGATCTTTGCCCCAGACAGCATTACCCCTAAGATTAGGCAGGCCATTGGGGCTCTATCACTCTCTGACTGTAATGTTGTGCGAAATCTGGGTGTCATTTTTGACAAATCTATGTGTTTTAACAGTCATGTGAAATCTGTGGTTCGTTCCTGTTTTTTCCATCTCAGGAACATTGCTAAGATCCGATCTGTGGTCTCTCAAAAAAGAGATGGAGATGCTTGTTCATGCTTTTATTTCTTCACGTTTGGATTATTGTAATGTACTGTACACTTGCTTAAACAAATCATCTATGGATAAATTGCAAGTTGTTCAGAATGCAGCAGCAAGACTTTTGTCTAAGACCAGCAGGAGATCACATATTACTCCGGTGCTTAAGGCTCTTCATTGGCTACCAATAGGTTTTAGAGTGCATTTTAAAATTTTAATCACTACCTATAGAGCCTTGCATGGTCAAGCCCCTGCTTACATCCAGGATCTATTACACGCATACACTTCTGGTCGTTCTCTGAGGTCTTCAAACCAAGACCTTTTAACTGTCCCCAGAACACGTTTTAAAACCAGAGGTGATCGAGCCTTTTCTGTGGCGGCTCCAAGGCTCTGGAATTCTCTTCCCTTAGCATTGAGAGCCTTGGATTCTGTGGAATCTTTTAAAAAACACCTCAAGACTATCTTTTTAGACAAGCTTTTAAATAGCAATATGGCTTAGTATTTTATGTGTTGCTGTTTTATTTTGTTTTTACTGTAAAGCACTTTGTGACCCTTCTTGTCTGTGAAAGGTGCTATATAAATAAAGTTTACTTACTTACTTACTTACTTACTTAGTGATTGAACTAATGCCGGCTGCCATTTGCCTTCATATTCAGTTGAGCAGTGTGTGTTTTCATTGTTGCTGACTGTGACTGACAACCATAATTGGCCACTGTGCAATAATTAGAACAAAGATGGTTTCATAACTTGCATTCTGATGCTGGACATTAACGTGTGTGTGTGTGAGAGAGAATATATGTCACCCGGAGTATTTGTCTGAAATCTTAACTTTGCGGGAGCACAACTGTCATTGCGGTCTTCAAATCAGCGAGTTTTAGAAGTCCTAAGGTCCAGGTATAAACGGTGTGGTGATCAGGCTTTTGCGGTTGTTGCCCCGAGACTCAGGAACAAGTTACCCCCCCCTCCCGATAATCGCACTGTTACAGAGGTCGCTCTTTTTAGGTCCAAACTCAAAACATATCTGTTCAGTCTGGCTTTTAATACGTAGCAGCAGTGTGACGACTTCATTCTTTTGTTTCTTTGTGACCTTTTCTGATTTTACTGATTTCTATGTTCACTCTTTCTATTGGATGATGTAATTTACTCATTCTGTTAAGCACTTTGGACCATGCTGGTTGCTGTAAAGTGTTATATAAATACATTTAGATTGATTTTGATTGATAGATTGATTGGAAATGTCTTGCCCGTGCGTGTGTGCCGCGCTTGTGCGTAACGTTTAGCCTACTGTTTTGATTGAGTATTAGCCTAAACAATAAATTAGGTAATCTGGCTTTCATAACTCAGTGCCTAGCCTCTTACTGACATCACTGCACGTCACTGGTGTGGAGTGTGTCTGTGTTTAATGAAGGATTACAAAAAAACAAGCCAAGCTGAACCAGTGTAGCTGGGCATCTACTGTCAACTCTCACAGAAACTCCAGCAGGAGCATTAAGTCGGCCCAGCTATCCGTGAGTTCTACTGTACTTTCTGGAGTATAAAGGCCTGTTCACATCGGGACGAATTTCGCGCGCGATATTCGCCGACGTTTAACGCGTCGTGACTAAACAAAGGGCGTCAATGAGAGTGTGCACACTGTTGGAGTTAAAATCCTGCTCCGGTCTCAGGGTTCAATCAATTAGTAGTCAGAATCTCAGATGTTGATGTGTGAATCCTTTTTATTAGAATATTCTAGAGACAAATAAAGAATCAACCTAACACGGCTCTCCCCCAAATTTGTCGGACTCTTTGGCTCTCGGACCCCCAGTAATATCTCAAAAAGGGTGGGATCTCCAGGTCACATTGACGTGAAGTGTTTGTGCATTTATTCGTTATCTTTTCAATTGGAATGTGACTGAAGTTTTATGACTCTCAGTTCAAGACTTGCAAAGCAAAGGATAAGTGAGCTGTAGAAGAGGGACAGGAACCAGAGTCAGGAAGCGTCCTTAACAACCAATTTCTTCTTGACACATTTAAGAGAGGCCGGATTATACTGAAATGTACCAGACCACCTTATCTTAGAGAAAAGGAGTATTGCAAACAACTTAATGCATGACTGACTCCTTTTATATTGAACTAATGCTTTTGCCTTTTGGCTTGAATGTATAATCAATATTGCAACTCACACACAGTGTTTAAACACATATAACATTTTATATTCCAACATTTCCCTCTTTTGGTCTCATATCTGAGACCATATTTATGTTTATTCATCCTGGTATTTTCTTCCCAACTCAATGTGTCCTTCATCCTCATCCTTATCTAGATACTGCAATAAAGGCATTGTATATGTAGGAGGTCTTTCGTCTCGTTTCAATAGCAGTGGTGATAATACGATTACACAATGATATTATAAAAGGAATACAACAACATCCACACAGCGTTAAAATAGTAGTAAACACAGTTATAGAAATTAATACTGAAGATATCAAAGCTTTATATTTACCAAAAGCATCCATCCAAGAGTCAAACAATGCAGTATCAACCCCAGAGTGTTCCTTCATTTTCCCATTCAGCGTCTTTAATCCTTCTATGGGCTTAGTCAGTCGTCCATCTGGAGCAGTATTATTTGGAATGAAAGTACAGCATTGCTCCCCAAACATAGCACACACACCACCCTTCTCAGCCAATATCATGTCTAGAGCTATCCTGTTTTGAAACGCCATCAAAGACGAAGCTCTAAGTTGCTCATGCAGAGCTTTGAATCCTTCCTGTGTCCAATTACCCAATCTCTGTACATTATAATGAATGTAATTAATTCTATCAACATTTTTATTAGTTGTACACAACCTGCAGAAGGCGGACTCAAACCCAGAAGCTATCTGATTAACTAATTTGTACTCATTTGGGACCCCCCTAGGTACTCCAATTGAATCTATATAAGTGGGGTCATTTGCTTTTAACCAGGGTTTGCCTGCTTTTTCGTCTCGTTTCTGTCTACGCCATTCTGTGGGAAGAACACTCTGTAGGTTGGTCACTACATTCTCAGCTGACATTGGAAAGACATTGACAGGTAATAACAATGTTACAAGAGCACACAATCCGGTTACATTTCTGGGTAGCCTGTCGAACAACCTACGTCACCACACCACCACCAGACGTCTCCACGTGAGACAGGATTGAAAAACCTGTCAGTTGGGATAGTGTGAAAACACCATGAGCTAGACAAATTACCTAATTTTACGCCCTTTCCTGTCATATTAATACATGTAAAATTGCTGCGGGCCACTTTTGGAGAAAAAATAGGTTTATTTATATCTGCTTGGACCACTGGGAAAAGCGTATCCCATTGTTGACACCCCGGACCAGAAATAGTGCTATTCATAAATTTTACAGTACAATTTCCTATCATAGCTGGTATCACGCTCAATATGGGCCTTGGACCCATGCACACTATGCAGTCTTCTTTCGTCACATTTCCAGCCTGTTCCACCATCAATAGCCAATTATTATTTTGTCGAGTTATCCCTGTGGTAACTCGAAACCAGTCATCTACTGTTTTGGGTGGCGTCATCAGAGTGGCTCCCTTAGCCACAGCATTTGGAGATAGGGAGGACTCTCTGACATTAGCATTAACAAATTCACATAGAAGAACCTTAAAATTGGGGTCTGTTCCGGAGCTATAGGCCCACAACAGAAAGCCCCATCAGCTCGCAGAGGTATGCCCTGGGGGATACAGACTTGCCTTTGTCAGGTTTACAGTCAGGAGTAAACCAGTGCTAGTATGGGCAAGCGTGATTAGTTGTCTTTGGTATTTGGCATATGTGGAGGTTGCCCACAAGGGGGCCCACTCGTCCTTCTCATCCGCTACCATAGTTGACCAGGCTGTATCTTGAAAATTGTTGGTCATGTACCACTTATGGCTGGCATAGTCTACCCCCTTCGTCCCTCGGTTCTCTAGACTGGCAAACGGAACCAAAACTGAAACACTGCCTTTTTGGGGAATACAGACCTGTATGCCGAATTGATGATAGTTGTTACCGGTACAGAAAGCAGTTGACCTTTTTCTTACCTCCCTATTCTCAGACGTGTTACTCAAAGTGAAATTCTCAGATGGATTGTGTGGGGGTGGGGTCTGAACAGGCTGCTCAACAAACACCCTACATACAACAAAAGTGGTGATTACAATAAAAATGACAACACAACAATGGTTATTTTCTTTTTACACAAGGGAGGGGTTTCCATCTTGTCACGTTGATCAGGAAACCTTTATACCAGGCTCAAAACCTCTAGCGCGGGTGTTTCAACTGTTGCACCTTCTTTCTTCAACCAGGGAACTAGACTGGTCCCCTGGAGGTGGAGCTCGGGAGGGGATTATTCTGCCCCTTTGCTGGCCCTTACTCTGTTGTGCTCATCTCTTCGTCTGAAGGGATGCGTGCGCCTTCTCCTAGTGCGGCTTGCACTTCACCCAACTTCCGTCCTGGCTCCGCTGCTGGAGTACACTGACTCCAGTGGTACCACGTGTCTCCTTTTTCCCGCAGTCTCACAGCGTGACTGGTTCGCTCCACCACCTCGAATGGACCGGTCCACTTGGGCTAGTTCCACTTCCTCTTGATGACCTTTAGGAGGACCCACGAGGTTTGGGGAACTGTCGTCACCTGTGTCCTTTCACCTTCCTGTTTTGAGAAACTAGACACAAACACTTGTAAATCATGAAAGTAGGCCTTGGGCAGTCTGTGGGGTCTCTCCTCAGCTGGTCCCACAGCTGCTGGACCAGGAAATTGCCTCCCCCTTTCCAGCTCAAAAGGAGTGAAGCCTGTTGACCGGTTAACTGAGAAACGGATTGTCATTAATGCAATTGGCAATGCATCAATCCATTGGAAACCTGTAGCACTACAGATCTTTCCCAGTTTCTGTTTGATGTTTAAATTCATCCTTTCCACTTTCCCCTGGGACTGTGGATGATACACCGTCCCAAATTTATGTTGGAGCCCCAACATTTTTTCAACAGCTTGTAGGTCTGCATTTTTAAAATGTGACCCATTATCAGATCTTACCCTAGAAGGAAAACCATGGTTAGGGATGTAATGGTTAATTAGGCATTTCACCACAGTCTTGCTGTCTTCCCTCTTTGCTGGCCACGCCTCTGGCCATCCTGAAAAGGAATTTACTGCCACCAATAAATACTGATAGCCTCTGCACGGTACCCCCAGATCAGTATAGTCTATGACTACCTCTCCATGGGATGTACATGAGAGAGGAAACACTCCCATGTTCGGCTTCACTGTTGGTTTGGGGTTATAGTGCACACATGTTTTGCATTCTCTTACCCAATTCTTTGTCATGTCCTTTAAATAAGGATGCCACCAGTGGCATAGAGCCCTATCCATCTGGTTAGCCCCTACATGTCCTAGCCCGTGGGCCTCAGCTAAGGTTTGTCTGGAAATTCTAAGCAGAAATACCACCTTGCCGTCTGGTCCTCGCCAGATTCCTTCTACTTCCCTAGCTCCTCTGTTTGACCACACCACCTTCTCCTCTGGCGTAGCCTGCTTGTGTAGATCAATGAGATTATCCTTGGTTATCTCTAATGCTTCTTCCTCCCCTGCTCTCATTACTAGCTGTCTGATCCCTTCATAACCAGCTGCTCTTTTTGCTGCTTCATCTGCTGCTCTATTTCCTGCTGCCTCCTCTGTGTCCCTGCTATCATGACCTTTACACTTATCCACAGCAACTCCTGCAGGCTCTTGCAGCCTCTGTGTTAGCAGCTTCATCTCCTCTTCATGTTTGATGGGTTCGTTGATGGTGGTTACAAAACCAACTCTAACCCATTTGTCAGAAATAGTTTAACAGGACCCAGAAGCAGACAAAGAAGGAAGGTCTTTTACAAAGTTTATTGCAGTGCAGTCAGGATAAGGTGAGGCCAGTGATACAACCGGGTGGCAGGCTAGACACCAGGCAGTAGAGGCAGGCAGAGCGTTCTCCTCCGAGTAGCAGGCAGGCAGGTACGGAAACAAGACAAAACGTCCTCTCCACGTGTATGCAACATAACAATCCGGCAAAGACTGAGGAGCACTGCAGGTCTTAAGTAGCACACAGGAAGCTGATATGAATCAGGTGTGCTAATCAGTCTGTCAGGGAGGGTGATCAAGTTAACCACACAAAACCCCCCCCAGCCAAGTCATAAATGAGACCTCATGACAGTACTCCCCCCCCGACGGCCGCCTCCAGGCGGACCACCGGGCCTATCAGGGTACCGACGATGAAAGTCCCTGACCAGAGCAGCATCCAGGATCTGCGAGCGAGGCACCCAGCTCCTCTCCTCCGGACCATAACCCTCCCAGTCCACCAGGTATTGAGTACCACGGCCACGACGCCGGGAGTCCAGTAGGCGGCGGACAGTATACACCCGCTCCCCATCGACAAACCGGGGCGGAGGAGCCGGGGGCGGCGGGGGAAGCAGCGGGCTGACGGCAACAGGCTTGAGGCGGGACACATGGAAGGAGGCGTGCACCCTCATGGAGCAGGGCAACTTCAGCCTGACCACCACGGGGTTAATGATCCTCTCCACCACAAAAGGCCCGAGGAACCTAGGAGAGAGCTTGCGGGAATCAGTCTTCAAAGGTAAGTCCTTGGTGGAGAGCCATACCTTATCCCCCCTTAGCGTACTTGGGGGCAGGGACACGACGGCGATTGGCCTGATGCTGGTACTGAGCAGAGGACCTTAACAGCTTGGAGCGGGCCCGATGCCACGTCCGATGACACCGCCGGATATGAGCCTGGACCGAGGGAACTGCTACGTCCTTCTCCTGGGAAGGGAACAGTGGAGGCTGATAACCATAAAGACACTGGAACGGCGACATACCTGTAGCAGTAGTCGGCAGAGTGTTGTGAGCGTACTCGACCCAAGAAACCTGAGAAGCCCATTTGGTGGGATTATTGGAAACCATGCAGTGAAGCATCACCTCCATCTTCTGTTTGGCTCGCTCTGCCTGGCCATTGGTTTGAGGGTGATAACCGGAATTAAATGCACAAACTTGCTGAATCTGTCGACCACCGTGAGGATGGTCGTCTTACCCTCAGATGGAGGAAGTCCAGTCACAAAGTCCAAAGCCAGGTGCGACCAAGGACGGCGAGGAATGGATAGGGGTCGCAGGAGGCCAGCGGCGGGCCGGTTAGACCCCTTGTTCTGGGCACACACAGGACATGCAGCCACAAACGTCCGTGTATCCGCCTCCATGGTGGGCCACCAGAATCTTCTGCGAAGAAACGCCAGAGAACGAGAGACTCCAGGATGACCCGTGAGTCTAGAAGAATGAGCCCATAGCAAAACCGCAGATCTCATGGAAGAAGGCACAAAAAGACAACCTGGAGGGCCGTTACCTGGATCAGGATGTTCACGTAGCGCAGCCCTGACCTCCTCCTCAATCCTCCAAGTGATTGTTCCGACCACACAGGCGCTGGGAATCATGGTATCCAGAGCGGCAGAAACATTGTTGTCCTTACTGAATGCGCGGGACAGCGCATCAGGTTTGATGTTGCGTGAACCAGGTCTGTACGTCAGTGTGAACTGGAAGCGACCAAAAAACAACGCCCACCTGGCCTGACGGGAATTCAGTCGCTTGGCAGAACGAATATACTCCAAGTTCTTATGGTCTGTCCACACCACGAATGGATGCTCTGCCCCTTCCAGCCAATGTCTCCATTCTTCCAGCGCCAGTTTGACCGCCAACAGCTCCCTGTCACCCACGTCATAGTTCCTTTCTGGAGGAGAGAGACGACGGGAGAAAAAAGCACAGGGATGCATTCTGTCATCAGAAGCCCGCTGAGACAGAACAGCACCAATGCCGACGTCAGAAGCATCAACTTCAACAACAAACTGTTTAGTGGAGTCAGGCTGGACCAAAATGGGCGCCTCAGTGAACCGCTTCTTTAAGTCTGAAAAAGCTGCACTAGCCGTAGGTGACCACTGGAAGGTACGAGAGGTAGAGGTGAGACACGTCAGGGGGGCAGCCACTCTGCTGTAATTGCGAATAAACCTCCGATAAAAGTTAGCAAATCCCAAAAACCTCTGTAACTGCTTCCTGTCCTCTGGTTCAGGCCACTCCACCACTGCTCTCACCTTGCATGGATCCATCCTTATCTCTCCTTCAGAAATTATATTGCCCAAAAAAGAGATAGTAGGGGTATGAAATTCGCACTTTTCTGCTTTTACAAAAAGACAATTTTCCAAAAGGCGCTGCAGCACCTGGCGAACGTGGTGGATGTGCTCCGCTGGATCCCTGGAAAAGATCAAAATATCATCAAGATAAACAAACACAAATCTGTTGAGCATGTCTCTGAGGATGTCATTAACCATGCTCTGGAAAACAGCCGGGGCATTGGTAAGCCCAAATGGCATAACCAGATATTCAAAGTGTCCAAGCGACGTGTTAAAGGCAGTCTTCCATTCGTCTCCCTCCTTAACGCGAATCAGGTGAAAGGCGTTGCGTAGGTCCAGCTTAGAGAAAATGACCGATCCCTGGAGAGAGTCAAAAGCAGAGGACATGAGAGGTAATGGGTATTTGTTCTTTACCGTAATGTTATTGAGACCTCTGTAATCGATGAAGGGCCTGAGGGTGCCATCCTTTTTACCCACAAAGAAAAATCCTGCTCCCAGAGGAGATGAGGAGGGACGAATAATGCCAGCCGCTAGCGAATCCTTTATGTAGGTCTCCATAGTCACGCGTTCAGGCTTGGACAGGTTGTAGAGGCGACTCCCAGGGAACGGAGAACCAGGCAATAACTCGATAGAGCAGTCGTAGGGACGGTGAGGTGGTAAAAACAGGGCTTGTTGTTTGCTGAAGACCAACTGAAGGTCATGATAATCAAGAGGAACATTAGTCAAGTCTGGTTCTACAGTGCCTGTCACCTGACGGGAAACGGACTGGGGCGTGGCAGAGGATAAACAGCTTGCATGACATGCAGTACTCCAACTAATGATCCTAGAGGTGGGCCAGTCAATGTTGGGGTTATGGCGAACCAACCAGGGATTGCCCAGGACTAGTGGCACAAAGGGAGAACTAATAACAAAAAAACTAATCTGTTCGATGTGGTTACCTGATAATTGTAATCTAACTGGGCAAGTGCGGGCAACAACCTGGGCCAATAACCTACCATCAAGGGCACTAGCTTCAATTGGCTCGTCTAGTAGTACAGTGGGGATCTTTAACTGCTCTGCTAACACTTCATCAAGGAAACTCTCATCTGCTCCAGAATTGATAAGCGCTAACAGACTACTAGACTGACCTTGGTAAGTGAGGGTGGCGTGAAGTTGAGTGCGAGGACGAGGAGATAGAGGGATAGCTGCTCTACTCGCTAGGATTCTCCTCCCACCTAGCGAACTTGCCTGTTTGAAGGATTGTCGGGACAGGATACCATGAAGTGTCCAAACTGGCCACAATACAGACAACACTGGTTAGAGATGCGGCGCTGGCGCTCCACAGGGTCCAGACGCTGGTGACCAAGCTGCATGGGACCCTCTCTAGATGGAGAAGCACGGCAGTAATCAGAGTTGGCGGTTTCAGGGCGCGGAGTGGACTGCTTCTCCCATACAGCTGAGGCCCACTGAAGAGCATCCTTTTTCAACAGCCCAATAACAAAAGCAATCCTGGATCTGTCCAAGGCGTAGGTGCGGGGCTGTTGTTCAAAAACCAAATCACACTGCATCAGGAATGGTTGACAATGTCCCAAAACTCCCTCGTACCGTTCCGGCGTGGGAACCCACGGTTCCCGATCTGGCAGCGTGACAGGTGGCGTGGGATCCAACGGCGGGGGATCCGGTGGCGTTGCTGCAGTCGCGGACAGCTGAGTACGTAGCTCGGTGACGTTGGTGGTAAGTTGTCGCAGCCCATCCCTGAGAGACTGACTGTGTTGTCCGAGAGTGTATTCTTGCACTGACACTGCATGTTTGACTGCGTCTAAGTCCGCTGGGTCCATACTGGCCGGATTGTACTGTCAGAAATGGTTTAACAGGACCCAGAAGCAGACAAAGAAGGAAGGTCTTTTACAAAGTTTATTGCAGTGCAGTCAGGATAAGGTGAGGCCAGTGACACAACCGGGTGACAGGCTAGACACCAGGCAGTAGAGGCAGGCAGAGCGTTCTCCTCCGAGTAGCAGGCAGGCAGGTACGGAAACAAGACAAAACGTCCTCTCCACGTGTATGCAACATAACAATCCGGAAAAGACTGAGGAGCACTGCAGGTCTTAAGTAGCACACAGGAAGCTGATATGAATCAGGTGTGCTAATCAGTCTGTCAGGAGGGTGATCAAGCCACACATGCAACAGAAGAAACAAAACTCAGTTAACCACACAAAACCCCCCCCAGCCAAGTCATAAATGAGACCTCATGACACCATTGTTGTAGATTAAGGTGGCATGCTCCTACCACATAGGCTGAATCTGTGTAGATGTTGACTTTCTTGCCTTTCGCATAGTGTAGAGCTTCTAACACTGCAACAACTTCTGCTCTCTGTGCGGACTGCTGTCCCTGAAGTTGTCCCTGTATAACTGTCTTCCAGCCCTGTGCTATTCTTTCCACTACAGCCCAGCCGGACCTCAAGTCATTCTTTTCGTCTCTAAAACAACAACCGTCTGTGTACAGTGTCAAGTCTGCGTCATCTAGTGGTTGTGCCGGTAAGTCTGTCCTGACTTTGTCTTGTGTTTTCACCCTTTCTTGGCAGCAGTGAGGTTCCCCTGCCAGCATGTTATCTGCCATGTTAACACCTTCATGTGTGAACAACAGATTGGATGCAGATAATGCCTTTGAAATCCGTCTTTGTCTCAATGAAGTCATGGTAAAAACTGCAGAATTAACATATGCAATCACACTATGTGTTGTTAAAATGTGCAATGGATGTGCATAACCAAATGTGCAGTTTTCTCGACGAGTGTTGCCAACCCATCCGCATGTGTTGTGCATGGAGGGTGTCGTTTTTCCGCTTTACCTATAAGGACACTACAGTACATTAGCACATGTCTCTCCCCCCCTTGTCTCTGAAACAGAACACCTTGTACCACCCCTTCTGTTTCAGAGACATCCAAATGAAATGGGAGAGAATAGTCCGGCACTGCAAGAGCTGCGGCTTGTGATAAGGATTGTTTCAGTGCAATAAACGCCTCTTCCGCCTGCTGTGACCAGACCAAACGGGCATGTAGATTACGCTTGCCTGCAGCATTTACCAAGTCGCGTAGGATTTGTGTTCGGCCCGAATAATTTGGAATATAGTTTCTACTACAACCAGTCAGACCCAGAAAAGAGAGCATTTCTTTAACAGTGGTTGGCTGTGGGTGGGACAAGATGGTAGGTCTATGGGCTGCTGACATTGCAGTGCCCTCAGCCGAGAGCACACGGCCCAGGAAATCAACTGACCTGCGACAGATCTGTAATTTCTCCTTACTAACCTTAAATCTGCTAACCGTCGCAGTAAAGCACCAGATGCAGTAAGGCATGCTTCAACCGTGGGTGCAGCCACAAGTAGATCATCCACATACTGGATAATTGTAGTATCTTCAGGTATGGGAAGATAAGACAAAGCATTTTGGAGCACCGTGTTAAAAATACCTGGTGATAAGGTGAACCCTTGTGGCAATCTGGTGTAACGCAACTGTTGTCCTCCCACTGTGAAAGAGAAAATGTCCCTACATACTGGGTCTAATGGGAGACAAAAGAAAGCGTTAGCAAGATCAATGCACGTGAACCACTTTTGCGTAGGGAGGAGGTTAGTGAGAGCCACATAGGGATTTGGGACTGGACAGGTGGTGGTCTCCAATTGTGCATTAATTTTTCTCAAATCATGCACCATCCTGTACTTGCCAGTCGCAGGTTTCATTACAGGCAGGATAGGAGTGTTCCACTTTGAGGTGGAAGGCTCCAAAACTCCTGCCTGTATAAGACCTTCAATTGTTTGTGAAATTCCAGCCAGTGCCTCAGTTTTAAGAGGATACTGTTGCTGCCTTATGGGCATTTGGGTGTTCATTTTAAATGTTACGGGTTTACAGTGGATCAGGCCCACATCTGTGGGACCCTTACTCCACATAGTGTCGGGCAGTGCATTCAGCATGTCTGTAGAATCTGGGTGGTCCATCTGCTCTCTGCCATGATGTCTGGGAATTAGCCTATGTTCTAAATGAGCAGTATCATGCACCGAGGGGTCAGCTTTTATACAATATGTGTCTGTGCTAGGTGAATAAAACACAAAAGGGAGCTGTGTCATGATGTAATCAGTTGTTTTCACCGCTGCCTTTACCATGGGCCTTAACTCCTTAGTCTGGTGTTTGGGATTTATTGCTAGGGAGACATGAGGGTAAGCCTCATCTCCCATTTTATACCAGGACCCCACATCTTTTCAGAGAATGCATCATAGTACAGGGGATCTTCCTGCCTATCATAGTAGAGGGTGACATAAGGAGAGTCAACGGGGGTACATATGGGCGGAGGCTGCAGATCCATTTCTTCCACTGTAGATAGAGTGAGAGGATGCCCTCGTGGTCAGGAGACTCAGGCTCCAAGCAGGCCCAATAAATATTTGCTTTTGGAGAGAGGTCAGTAGTAGGGGTCAATAGCCACTGGCCCCCAATGTCCCCTGACAGAGAAATTCGTTTTTATAAGTCCCTTATTAGAAAATTCTCTGTAGTAGTGTCTTAGAATATTATACCTTGCATGCTTAAATTCATATTCATATCATAATCATAACTTTCATGCTTATCATATATTCATTACTTGCTTGACGTATATTCATGTATGCTTTATATTTTATAATCTTATATGCACATTTAACCAACTATGTTTTCCTTAAAGCATTGCCATAAAGTCTACTCTGTTGTAAATCCTTTAGATAGTCTTAGTTTCGAGGTCAGGCACTCTGCCCTCCTTTTTCTGTGTAGGTATAAACCAAACACCAGATGCTTTAGACTCAACAACTGTAAATCTTTGTGTGTGTGTGTTTCAATAAAAAGACTTTGCTTTTAGTTTCTAGTTGCCAGAGTTCCGTGGAAGCAATGCTGGCAGGAAGGTTGCTGTCACGGATCTCTCCCTTTTGCAAAAGCCTTAAACTGCACATTTTGCCGTCTGCGTCTCGTTTCTTTGCTTGACCATGGTTATTTAGTAAGATAAAGTGTCCTGAACCTGACAGTTTCTGGTGCCGAAACCCGGCAGTCAACAGCTGAGGAGTCCAGGACCGCGCCCGATCAAGGCCAGATGATCTGTTAACAGCCGTCCACCTCTTCGCGGGACGGGGCCATAGGTTGGTCCGGTGCTGCCCTGCACCCCTTAGTGACGACTCCACATGGTCGAGCAGCGGACAGACACGGTGAGTGTGGCAGTTCTGAGTTTCTCATGTAAAAAATGTGGTGCACGTTTTTGCTAGCTAAAATTTGTACTTTGGAAGTAGCAAATTTGAAAGTGTTGTTGATTATAGCCCGGTATTGAGTCTGTTATTCTGTTTACATGTGTGCACATACAAAAACTTGACGTAACGGCTGTGTGTCTTACGGTCTGGGACTTTATTGAGTGATTTGTTGTGGATACTAGGGGCAGATTATAGGGCTCGGGGCCGGGTTGTAATTGATGAATACTTTCCCGTCTGGGACATAGCTAGGCTTAAACGGGAGCTATCAGTTGGTTCTGATAAGTTCCGGGACGTCCGAGCGACACGTTTCCCCGTGCGGGGAGACCGGGTGTCTAGAATGCCATCCTGATTGGGTTCGGGAGTTCGGCAAGGGTGATCACCGGCTTTTTGTTTCCCGAGACGCCGTGTGTGTGTTTGTCACAGCGGTGGTTAGTCGGAAGCGCTGTGTACGTCTTTTCACAGCGAGGCAGTGTTTGTTTGTGTATTGTAGCAGTGCACTGTTTGCTATTTTGTGTTTTGTGTTTTATGTTGTGTTTAAGTGGGTTGCGGATTTGTGTTTGTTGTCAGAAGCGCTGTGTGTCTTTTCGCAGCGGGTTAGTGTATTGTTTGTAACAATTTGTTTGTTGTTTGTGAGACAATAAGAGTGTTGCTGCACAAGCAGTTTATTGTGATTACTTGTGGTTCTTTGTGGGATTTTGCTTAGGAAAAAGCGACAAGTTGGTGCAGCGCAGCGTTTTATTGTGATTTGTGATTTGAGAAACAGAGGACAGGTGGCAGAGGCAGGACAGATGGGTAAAAACCAAAGTACCGCTGTACCTAGCTAAAGATGTAAAATTCATGGGAAAATAGACCTTCCCAGGAAGTGTGGAATTTGTGAAAGATTGGACAAAGAAATACGGCTTTGATTGTAAACTTAGAATGACGTCTGTTACTAGTTTATTAGAGCGATTACAGGTAGAGGAGAGAGTTGCTATTAAGGAGAAAAAGAGACGGGGGATACAGGAGAGAGCTGTGTGCTGCAGGAATGTGGAGAGAGCAGGCAGGCCAAAGAGAGACAGAGACAGATAAGGGAAACTACAGAGACAAATTTTTTTCCTTGTTCTCTGTTTGCGTTTTTTTATTTGGAATATAACGAAAACCAAGCATAAATCAAATCTGAAAATGGGGGATTCACTAAAAATTGGATTGAACATTGGGTTGGATTGATTGAAAAATTGGATGGGAACAGTCAGAACAGGAAACAACGGAGCCTGGGGCCCCTAAATAAAGGTGAGCAGAACCTGTTGGGAATCGAATCTGCACTTTGGTGACATCTAAATTAAGGCAATGATGTTTTCATGGTCTGACTGATAAAAATTGGAGTGATCCAGTGGGGTTATTGATGCTACGTGTTGTTGAAGAGTAAAGAGTAGCCAAACAGCGGGTTTGGTGAGAAGTAGTGTGTATTTTGTCTTAGAGACAGACTACACACGTGGAGAGGTGGATGTGTTAAAATTTCTGAACGCAGAACCTCTTGAAACATGGGTAGTGCTAAAATTTCTTAGCAAATTCTATGAGGAGTAATTCATGTATACATGTTTATAATCACAATTATATGAGGGTGTCTGACGAATCACATACATTGATTACTGAGTTGGGACCAGATCCCTATAGATTACAGATGGACTTATTGGTAAAAGAAAAAACAATGAGTCAGAGAGCTAGTGAGAGAAATTAGGAAAAAGTAATGGAAGAATATAGAACAGTTGGTTGATACCAATTCCAAAATTGTTAGATTTAAGAAAAATAAGTAAAAAAAGGGTACGTGCATGTGCGTGTGTATGTATATATATATATATATATATATATATATATATATATATATATATATATGGAGATATATGTATGCATATATATACATATTTGAAATTGCTCAAGAAGAATGAGCCAGAGTACATGGATTGCCACTGTTATGGGAAGACTAAGTCTATTTTTTGTTTTTAATTTTTAATGGGAATTCGAATTTGTACTTTCAATTATTTTATTTCCAGTATGTATTTTTTTTTTTTTTTTAGCAAGTCAAAAGTTTGAGGTGCTTAGTCATGGAGGGAGCATGAGCAACATGGTCACAAATACAGACAAACAGCTGAACATTCAGAGGAAACCTGGGGTTGTATATGTGTAGATATGAATTTGTTTTTTGATTAAGGTACAATTACGTTAACAGCCGCTAGATTTGTAAAAACATTGTTGAAATAGTTTAAAATGCGGGACTGCAGTGGGAACATGTGGAGAGGTCAGTGTCAGTCTGTGCTTATGATTTAAATCTCGAGCTAGCTAGCCTTGGTCAACAAGATTTCAAGAGTTATAGGAGGCAGTTTGCTAGGCATGTAATATAATATTGACTGACACACAACAGGTCACAGCATGCATCATAGTTTGGCATTGTTAACAGTAATTCCACTATGTCAAATCTCTGAAAAAGACAACTATTGTGTTAGTGCCAAAATGAGACCAGATTGCTCCAGTCAAGTGCCACACGTTTCACTAGCAAAAACATATGATATGAGATGGAAAGATTTGGGAGAAGTGGCACTCAAAGTTCATAGAGCAGATGACTAAGGGCCAGTTGATGACCCAGGGTTGGCATACAGCCCCTCCAGTGAAACGTACAGATATCAACAGGGGTGGGAGGTGCTTACCACACCTAACCTACGCAAAACTGACCAATGATTCACATCCATATGTCTGAGTGAGAGAGATGTACAGGACCCAGCAGGGGTCCTTTAATGTTTATGGACTAAAGGGCCTGCCTATGTAGGCCTGATAAAAGCTGCCCAAAAACAAAAACAAGGCCAGACTGGCAGCCCAGGGTGAGACAATGCCCACTCAAACCAGAGGCAGAGAGAGACATTGCACCTGTAATTAGAGAGTTACTAGAAGCAGGACTAATCAGAGAGTGTCCCGACTAGCCATGTGATACACCAATTTTCCCAGTAAAAAAAGGCTGATAAGGTTCATTGGCGCTTGATTCAAGATATAAGACAGGTAACTAAAGCCTGTAATGGGAAAATCATATAGACAAGATTTTCTTTTAGTTAATTGTTCATTTATCAAGTGGTTCTACATTGTAGGTGCCTCTGAAACATGTGCCTCCTAGAGATAGATCCTTGAATAGGGCCTCCGGCGTCTAGAGACAGCTAGTAATGTTGTGACTCTGCAATTTATCACTGTGAGCAAATAGGCAACAAAAAGCTGGCGCCTCAAGAGATATGCAACGGTCAGCTTGCCCAAACTGTAGGTTAATGCCTGAACCAATCTACAGACGAGATAAATTTCTAGCTTCTAAGATTGAATGACAGCTACAGTCATTTTTTGTTTTGGTTTGATATGTATGTGTTTTGATATTTTTTTTGACGCACTAGGCGGGTGCACAGGGACAGCTCTGGCTCCTAGAAGCCTGAAAAAACAGAAAACAGAAGGATGAAGTGTGTTGTTTAAGATTAGAGTGTTTTCCAAACGTGGTCTAGTTTCTGTTGGGGCAAACGGGAGATTAGGAGCAGTCATGTGTTATGCGCACAGAGCTGTGGGGTCACTCTGTGACTCTGTTCGTTGTGAAGTTAGAAGTTAGAAGTTGGAGAAGTGTAGAAGTTCAGTTCTTGTCATTTTGGTTTGTCATTTTTGTTTGTTTTGTTTCAACAAGGTCTCTACTTCTCGCAACGAATTCCTGATTTTGGCTTAACAGAAACAAGCAGTACAGTCCAGAGCCCCCACACATTGTTAGACAAACTCAGGAGCTACAAGACCTTATCTAACACGCCTGTGGCCTTGATTAACAAAATAAGATGGAACAATGAGGAGGAAAGAAAAGCTTTTGGTCACGTAAAAGAAGAGCTAATGTCATCCACAACATTTGTACAGACAGTGGATTTTAGGGAAAGATTTTTGGCCTCAGAAGAATAAAGTCAGAGAGGAACACAGAGAAAGTCACAGAAATACACAGAGATACCAGCCTAGTCAGCCAGAGCCAAGCGCGCCCCCGAGCCCCTCCCCTCTCTGCTCCTCTCCTTCTGTGGAACAGGAACGCGCACTCAGAGCAGGACACAGAGAGTCAGAGGAAGACAGTTGAACATGCAGACTTGCTAGTGAAGTTACTTCAAGCTATTCAATTACCACACAGATTAGCTATTTGCAAGTGTGCAGCGCATACTAAGCGACAAGATCCAGTCAGTTTGTGTAATGCAAAAGCAGATGAGGAAGCTGAGAGAGCAGCTGTAAGATCGGAGCACTTAGCGGTTCGAGAGGAACCGCAGAATCCGCTCCCCACAGAAGTACTGAAAAACATGCAAGATAACTCCCCCAAAACCGAGAAAGATGTATGGCTGGCAAACGGTGCCACTTGTATCTTATGGTAGCTAGGTGGGCCATGGCGAAGAGCCATGTCCCAACAGCGGGGAATGGTACAGAATAAGGTGTTTCACACCTTCAAGGGATTAAATTCTTACTTAAAAATTTTTTGTTGGTAGAGGGTGCAGATAGAGAAATAATGGCACCCTCACGAAGCAGATGCCATTACTGTAGCCAAAACACTCGCTAAAACGGTAATACCCCAGTATGGCATCCCAAGAATAATTTGGAGTGATAATGGCCCACATTTTGTAAATGAGACAGTAACAGTAACATTGCTAGGACAACACCTAGGCATAGAACTGAAGAGACACTGTTCCTACCACCCCCAAAGTGCCGGATTGGTCAAGAGGACTAACAGCATAGTAAAAAAAATAGGCTAAAGAAAATTATGGATCAGACAGGAAAGCCATGGCCAGAGTGTCTTCCCCTAGTAGAGTTGTACATGAGAATTACACCAAACACGGCAGGACTGACACCTTTTGAAGTGGTTCATGGCAGGCCGTTCATTTTACCTTCGTGGGAAGGGGTCCTCTGGGCAGAGAAAAGTGATGATCCAGGTGCCCTCTTAGCAGAGTGGATGTGCAAAGTGTTTAGAGATAGGACTGTTCAAAGTGCATGTAATCTGCCTATCTCTCCCCCTCTGTCTCCCCAGGTGGGGAGACTCCAGCCAGATGACCAAGTGCTGACGAAAGTGATAAAGAGGAAGTGCTGGTCATCACCAAAGTGGGAGGTGCCGTACACCGTGCTCATCGCCACGCCCACAGCTGGAAAGATTGCTGAACGATCCACGTGGGTTCACCAAAGTCACTGTAAAAAGATCATTCCATTCCCACACCCCGAATAGGCTGGAGGGCGGACGGTATCAAAACCTTTGTCTGCTGAAGAAAGAAGAAACCAACTGAGACTTTATACTCCAGCTATGGGTGAACTAAAGGGATGGGTTTGTTCTGTCCTACTGGTCCGCGTGTCGCTGACAGCGACGAAGGGACCACAACAACAGGTTTCACATGGAAACCGTATGCTCATCGACGAAGCCATGAAAGACTATGATGTGGTTTATAATTCGTCCTTTGATTTGAACCTTTGGTATCGCTATGCTAAATATGTAACCAGATCTGAGAACCACAAAAACTGTTATGTATGCACACGTATGCCAATTTCCGCCCACAACCCGTAGGTGGTCCCGAAACCCGTCGACGCCAGCACCATCTTCCCACACGCGCTACCCTCCGCCGTAACACCCACTCTGTTGAACGAGACCCTGAATTGGCAAATGGCCCCGCCATTGACTGTATGCAAATTTGGACTTCACCAAGTTTGTAGGTAATACGACTTGTGTGCCATATTTCCAGGCCCCTGATGCATTGAGAACATATGGCCAGCTAGGAGTCAATTGGCTGTGTGGCTCCTACATGTTCCTAGATTTACCGGTGGGTTGGGAGGGTCGTTGCGCTCTAGTAGAACCGGCAGATCACTCGCACATGGTAACGCTCCGCCACCGCCCACGTGCGAAACATAGTGCTTTTGAACGCCATGACAGCGTATGGGGATCGGATGTCCCCAAAGATCACGAGCTGTGGTCTGATGGCCAAAAAGTTTTGCATGCACTTTTCCCGTGGGTAGGGGTGGGTAAAGTTGAGCTGAGAATGGAAACAATCAGTTACCGAGTAGGGCTGTTCATGAATTCTACCGTAACAGCCCTTTCAAAAATACGCAAAGAATTGACCGCTATAAGATTGATTGCCCTACAAAATAGGCTGGTGTTAGACCAGTTGACTGCATCACAAGGTGGTGTGTGTGCGCTTATTGATACTACGTGTTGCACTTTTCTCCCAGATAATGACAAAGATGCAGGTGTCATTCAGCAAGCCATTCTTAATTTGACTGCACTTAGAGATGCTGCTGAGCCAGACAATGTAGTTAGCGGAGATTTCCTCTCCTGGTTAACTTCAGGACCTTGGTATGGATTATTGCTTTGAATTGTTACTCCCCTTGTAGCAGTACTTGTAATAATTTTCATAGTGCTAGGATGTGTGATGCCCTGTGTTCATAAACTGATACAACGTACTATGTCTCAAGCATTGACCACCTATGCACATGTCCAGTTTCATCAGCTCTCTACTAAATCTGATCAGTAATGATGAATGTGTCCCAAGCCCACACGATGATGTATTAAAGCACACATAAACCTTTGAACTCATCTTGGCCAAAAGGGTGATCGCTCCTAAGGGAGGGTCGAGAAGGAATTTTTCCTTTCTAACAGACGGAAAGGGTTTTTTGCCTTCTCCCTGATGAAGAGTAAACAAGTATCCTATCCTGTGAGTACATGTAAAGACGTAATTATTGAAAACCGCAACCCGGAGTGATAATTGCTGATGTTTGTTAAATGTACAACAGGAGGGAAATGACAGAGAAATTCATTTTTATAAGTCCCTTATTAGACAATTCTCTGTAGTATTGTCTTAGAATATTATACCTTGCATGCTTAAATTCATATTCATATCATAATCATAACTTTCATGCTTATCATATATTCATATCTTGCTTGACGTATATTCATGTATGCTTTATATTTTATAATCTTATATGCACATTTAACCAACTATGTTTTCCTTAAAGCATCGCCATAAAGTCTACTCTGTTGTAAATCCTTTAGATAGTCTTAGTTTCGAGGTCAGGCACTCTGCCCTCCTTTTTCTGTGTAGGCATAAACCAAACACCAGATGCTTTAGACTCAACAACTGTAAATCTTTGTGTGTGTGTGTTTCAATAAAAAGACTTTGCTTTTAGTTTCTAGTTGCCAGAGTTCCGTGGAAGCAATGCTGGCAGGAAGGTTGCTGTCACGGATCTCTCCCTTTTGCAAAAGCCTTAAACTGCACATTTTGCCATCTGCGTCTCGTTTCTTTGCTTGACCATGGTTATTTAGTAAGATAAAGTGTCCTGAACCTGACATCCCCCATGCCACAGTCCATCGTGGTTCCATCCGGAAAAGTCAGTGTTATGCCATCTGGAGAACACAAGATTGATACTCCCAATTTTATCAGTAAATCTCTACCCAAGAGATTAACAGGAACCGTGGGGGAAACAACAAACTGATGAGAGAGAGAGCGGGCTCCCACTTTAACCGGGAGCGGTACTGAAATGGGCAGTTTCTGTTTTTGCCCAGAGAAACCCATCACAGTCACATGAAATTTAGAGAGAGATACATTGTCTGTGTCGTTCAATGTGGAGTACGTGGCGCCAGAATCAACAAGAAAAGGATAATTATTACCACACACTTCCACTGGGATGAGGGGGTCTGCCCTAGGTCCCCTCATGGTGTCTCCTGGGCTCCGTCAGTATGAGCCGTCGTACCAGTCGGACCCATTTGACGGCTGAGTGATGGGGTACTGGCCCCCTGGAGCGAGGCCTGTGTTTGGGGCTTGGTGACCCCCACCTCCTCTTCCTCCTCTCATGCCTCCCCTTCCTCGTCCTTGGTTCTGTGGGCCTACTTGGGGAGGATAGGGGCAGGAATCTTTCCAGTGGGAAGGGTCGCCACAGTTAAAGCACCCATGCCCTTGGGGGCGGACACCTCTGCCTCTGTATCCATACGCCCCTCGTTGAGCTCCTCTCGGGGGTGGGAAATAACCCTGGGGCTGTGTGGATGGGGATAAACAGGGGGAGGGGGATACGGAGAATACTGCTGCTGTGGAGGGACATGTAGGTAATTATTGGGGATAGCTGCATTTCCTGACAAATACACACCTACTGGGACTTCTGCATGCATTTGAGTTGTGGGCGGGGACAAAATGGGAGGAAGCGCTGCAACAGGCATCTGTTTAGGGGTCACTTTACCTTTTTTTCCCTCGGCTAGTTTGGTCTTGGCTTCAGCCAACTGCAGCCTAAGAAGCTGATTCTGGAGGTCTATAGTAGCTTTACTTTCAACCATAACTTTCTTTCTCACCAAATCTAAGTGATGACAGACATGCCTTTTCCATGTCTCATCATCACAACTGTCATGCAAATCTGGATTCTCTTCTAGCTTTTCTTTTACTTCTCCTGGGAGACCAGCCAGCACAGCACGTCTGAACCACACAGTTCCTAAGCCCATTTTCACAGGGTTGTGACCGGTTTGTGCGGTCCAATTCTAATAACAAACAGACTAATATTTTCGCGGCTCATCACTACCATTCCACGAAAAAGATGACGCCCCCGCCGACTGTGGGACCGGGAACAATTCACGCATTACGGTTGATATTTGTGCCAAGTGGGGCCAGAATGGTTGGCAGTCAGACACCGCGGCTGTCTGTGCTTTTATCTCAATAGTACGGACATCCTGGGGGGGTGCACATCTAGACAACACTGCTCTAAAATCACCCAATGCTAAATCATTTCCCCCCGTTAACGCATCTAATTTATCCAGCCACGGGCCACCTCCACCGTGCACATCTGGCATTTTGCCCGTGAGCGAGTCCAGGTCTGCTAATTTCCATGGTTTATATGACTTTCGCGCTTGACCCGGAGCATGAACCAAGGGAAATTGGTGCGATGATTTTGGGTCTTTCTCCTGTCGAGCCCTAGAGCGGGTGAAATATGTGGGCCCCTCCTGGGGGGATACCGAGCGATGTCGGGGTGTAAGGGAGAAGGGATTATTTGGTGAGAAAGAGTTAGATGGGTGGGGAACATACTCTGCCTGTGACGCTCTGCGGAGGTCTGTGGCGTGGTCATGAATTATCGTCTGCATATTTTGCAATAATGATAACAAAGTCTGGTCATGCTGACGTTTCATCTTTTCTACCTCATCATGTAGCCGCTGATAATCTCTATCATCTGTACGGTCAGAGTCGCTGTCCGTACTTTCTCCATCAGTCTGTGGTCTTTCATCGTCACTACTATCTGAATCACTGTCATTCATCCACTGTCCCTTTAATTTTGCCTGTACTGTCACTCTCGTACCGTCTTCCCATTTCTTTCCCTTTTTCCCACTTGTTTTACTGTTTCCTTCACCACTATCACGTTGTGACCAATGTCGCTCCCTGTCCGTACTTACATCTTTTCCTCCTTTTTTCCCTTTTGAATGTGCTAGCCCCTGAACTTGACTGGATGGGGAGGGTAAAAACCCTCCTCGATTTTCTTCGGAGGCACCCTGATTTCTCTGTCTCCACAATGTAAAGTTCTGGAATTCTTCCTCATCACACTGTTGCTGCACACTCGCGCCCTGTGGCAGCGGAATTGACTGAGAGTGGAGAGGGGCGGAGGGGCTCGGGGCCGCGCACTCAAAGTCTGAGCTCGGACCCGGTGTGTCTCTCTCCCTTCGCACTACAACCGTCCCTTCATGTATGTCAACGACTGGATAAATTCCAGGCGTCTCTACCGGCAGAGAGTAGGGTGGGGGTCTAATATCAGGGTCCTGAGTCTGCACTATTTGTTCACTTTCGCCTGAATCACTGTTCTTTTTTCACTTTAATAAGGTGCGCAGCTCCCTGCATTACCATTAGTATACCATGTAAGATTGCTGCTTTGTTATTCTTTTTATCTATCTTTCTACGTATTTTTCCCTGTGTCATCATTCCAGCTATCTTTTCCTCGTCCTTTAATTTTTGTATGTCCGCACGGAATCCGTGTAGATCATCCCAGACTCGTGTATACAACGGTTTGGTGGTATTATTTGGATCTTCGTCGACTATGGGGCCCAATAATTGTTGTACTTCTTTCAATTTATCATCTTTATCCTTTTCTTGGGTGGACAGACCCACGTATTTCAATGTTAATTGGAGCTGATCCAACCACGGTTTGTACGGTCCTGATTCTAACCGACCTGCTTCCTGCATCTTAGCCTCCGCCATACTATTCCTTTTTATTTTATTTTTTATTTATTTTTCAGACTACCTTCATTTCTATTACCCAATTTAGAAACTACTCTTCGTGCACCCGACACTACACCTTCATGTATCCCCTGTTTGAAATACACTACCTTTCATCTGATTCACCAGACTACCTTCATTTCTACGGCCCAATTTAGAAATTACTCTTCATCCTCCAGACGCTACACCTTTATGTATCCCCTGTTTCAAATACACTACCTTTCATCTGATCTATATACACAGACTACCTTCATTTCTATGGCCCAATTTAGAAACTACTCTTCACGTCTATTTTTTGGAGACTACACCTTCATGTATTCCCTCTTTGAAATACATTACCTTTCGTCTGGTTAATTAACTACTAAACTACTCTTCCCACTACTAGTTTTCCAATTTAGCGGTGCCCTTCATGCTTACTTTGTAGAAAAATATAACACGGCTCTCCCCCAAATTTGTCTGACTCTTTGGCTCTCGGACCCCAGTATTATCTCAAAAAGGGTGGGATCTCCAGGTCACATTGAGGTGAAGTGTTTGTGCGTTTATTCGTTATCTTTTCAATTGGAATGTGACTGAAGTTTTATGACTCTCAGTTCAAGACTTGCAAAGCAAAGGATAAGTGAGCTGTAGAAGAGGGACAGGAACCAGAGTCAGGAAGCGTCCTTAACAACCAATTTCTTCTTGACACATTTAAGAGAGGCCGGATTATACTGAAATGTACCAGACCACCTTATCTTAGAGAAAAGGAGTATTGCAAACAACTTAATGCATGACTGACTCCTTTTATATTGAACTAATGCTTTTGCCTTTTGGCTTGAATGTATAATCAATATCGCAACTCACACACAGTGTTTAAACACATATAACATTTTATATTCCAACAACACTGACGCGAAAAACGCCACGCGTAAAAGCGTCATTTTTTTAAAAACGCCTCGGTTTCGTTTTTTTGGTTTGACGCACCGCGTCAAAAACTATCCGACCAATGAAATCGTCCCTTTTGCTCACGTGTCTTGTGCTTCTGAAGTTACAGTAAAACACAACTTGGGGGCGCTCAAGCACAAAACGGTCTTACCGAGCACACAAAACGGTCTTACTGAGCACACAAACGAAGAAGACATACGCCACCGTCATCACTGCCACAAGACGAGGAAGAGGCAAAACACGATGTCCAAAATAAATGTTGAGCTGCTGGTCTCGTTGGTTTCGGAACATAAAGAGCTATATGATAAGCGCAACAGCGCTCTTCTTCTGAGTTGCAAGCGAGTATCAGAAGCGCAAAGTTGCGCAGCGCCACCCTATGTACGGGGGGTATTTCTGTTTTACATTAAGCGCCATCTAGTGACAGATAATTAATTTGCATGTTCATTCGGCTCATCGTCAGCGAAAATCGCTTGGGTGTGAACACAAAAAACGCGTCGAAAAACGCTGACGAATAACGTCCGCTGATATTCGTCCCGGTGTGTACGGGCTGAATCTCATTTCTCTATCTTACCCCTAGCCCTTACCCCTTCCCCTTGGTTTTGCGCGTTCACGCGGGACCTAGTGGTGTCCCATTACCTAGGGGTATAGGGGATAGACCAAGGGGTGTATACCCCTAGAAACGAAGTGTGGACGCGACCTCACTAGTAAACACACAGGCGACAATGGCTACCGCTTCGACCAGAGAGACACATACATGTAAGTACTTTCGGCTTAAATAATTGATTTAAAAGTTACGACAGTCTTGTTTTGTGGTCTATGCAGTCCTGTGCATATATACTTGCAACCATGTTCCTAACTGAAACTTTTTAAAAATTGCTAGCTTGCAATGCTAACGCTATTCGCTAACGCTAACCGCTAAAGTTAACGTTGATTTGCACAACAGTCCCGCATTTCTCTGCCTTGAATGGACTGTATACATCGCATAGACTGTATATACATATTAATATTAACGGTCTATGATACATAGCTACGTGCTTTACATATACCGCTCTGTATCACACAGGAGGACACAGGAGGACACAGCAGCTAATCCACTTTGGGGCTGAAAACGAGCAGAAGTTTCCTAATTCATGTGTTCATGTTGAACCCATTCATTATTGCATTTGTACTGTATTATTGTTATCATTTGTAATTAATTCCTGTTCATGCACTTGTATATTGTAGTTGGTTTTGATATGGGACACTGATGAAATGTGAGGCCAACAGGCATCAGATTGGTCTGGAATATCAGAACAGCTGTAGTTAATTTGTTGTGTCTTTTTTTAGTTTTACACATTTGAGTGCCATTTTATGTGTGTGACATGTTAGTTATTGTTCTAATAGTTGATAATGGTTCTGTAACATCATTTTATGTAATGTTTTTGCCTGTTATGTTTAATTTATTGGCAATAAAGACAGATTTTTGTTAACAATGTTTTTCTGAACATCAATGACATTCAAAACGGTGATAACTAAAACAGATATACAACACACCGTGTATACAGGGTGTATATGTATGTATACATGATACATGTGTATGCACATGTATTGCATCTTGGAAGTTTCTGATCAATACTGTATGGTGATGTAACCAAGTGGTGTCCCATTTCATAGGGGTATGTTTTCACCCCTACCCCTTACCCCTTGGTTTCAAGGGCCATGGGGTAGGGGTAAGATGGAGAAATGGGATTCAGCCCAAGTCACACTTTTTCATAGTTTGGCTGGTCTTGCGACTTATATATCCATATATATATACACATGTTTTTAAACATAAATTCATACTGACTGACATGAGCCAAGGAGTAAACATTACAGTCTACAGCAGGGAGAGGGCACTCTAGGCTTGTGACAATTATATGCTGCTCCTGTAACCCTGAAAAAATTAACTTAAAGACAACTGAGAAAGACTGAACACAAACAAAATGCCGCAGAAACGAAAATCCTATTCTGCCGATTACAAACTGCAGGTAATCAAATATGCAGCCGCACACGGTAATCGAGCAGCAGAAAGAAAGTTTGGAGTGAGTGAGAAACTTGTGAGGGACTGGCGAAAAATAGAGGCTGCTCTTTGGCGGCTGTGGCTCAGTGGTAGAGCGGTGGTTCAATCCCTGGCCCTGCAGTCCCATGTCGAAGTGTCGTTGGGCAAGACACTGAACCCCAAGTTGCCCCCGATGCTGCGTATGAATGTGTGTGAGTGTTTATCTGATGAGCAGGTGGCACCATGTACGGCAGCCTCGGCCACAGTGTATGAATGTGTGTGAATGGTGAATGTTTCCTGTATGATGTAAAAGCGCTTTGAGTAGTTGTTAAGACTATAATAACGCTATATAAATACAGCACATTTACATTTACAGTACTCTTTCTGCAATGAAGAAGACAAAGAAAGTTAATCACGGGCTGAAACCGAGATGGCCAGAGCTGGAGGAACGAGTCCAAAAATGGGTGTTTGAACAACGTGCTGTCGGGAGAGGCGTGTCACTGGTGCAGTTACGTCTCCAAGCCGTGGTAGTTGCCAAGGAGATGAATTTAAAGGACTTTGCAGGCGGGCCTTCTTGGTGTCGGCGCTTCCTGCAACGCAACCACCTCTTTATCAGAGAACGGACATGTCAGAAACCGGCAGCAGACGTCCAAGCCAAGGTCGACAGTTTCCATGAGTTTGTTGGAAAGCAGGTAACTGAACACAACGTGTCACTGGATCATACTAAAGTATCAACATGGCCGAGGTCCCCCTCACGTTTGACATCCCCAAAGTGTCGCAGAAAAGTGTGAATAGGGGATTTTTTTAATAAATGCAATTTATAGTCCAGAAAACACGATAATCACTCTAATTTAAAAGGGGGTTTGGCCTGTCAGACTATACATAATGATCTTATTTCTCAATCAGTCTTGCTTTTAGTGAATGTGAAAGACCACCAATAGGGCTGAAACAAACCTCTGTACTGGAATTTTTTTTTTCTCCTACTTCCACTTTTACTTCAGTACATATTTTCAATGAGTTTAATACTTTTTTGTGTGCTGCATCGTTACGTGATGAAGCTGGCTCATCAGCGACCCAAGCTGTTGCCTGTTGCTCTGCCGCCTGCCTGTATTGAGAACATTTGAGCTTTGTTAGTTTGTTTCGAGATGGAAGACCCAGATACACCGCCTTCAACTTCGAGTGATCGTAGCGGTGAGGGTGAAGAAGGAGACCATCCCTCGCCCTACTTAGAGTCCATGTTTTCATTTGTTGGAGTGAAAGACAATTCATATAGATCAAATTGCCTACTCTACTTCCCGAAAGATTGAGCTATCAGTAAGCGCTAACTAGCTACCCGTGGTTCATGACATGCTGCGGTGTACATTCCTGTCATTGTACTGCTGGTACAGCCAAAGGAATTGTGAGTGTCCTTTAGGCTAGACATTTGAAATGATATATAGTGAGGAAAATAAGTATTTGAACACCCTGTTATTTTGCAAGTTCTCCCACTTAGAAATCATGGAGGGGTCTGAAATTGTCATTGTAGGTGCATGTCCACCGTGAGAGACA